>JAUZNJ010039252.1:0-10798 GCA_034780135.1 Jordanella pulchra | reverse complement strand
GTTATAATTAGATCCATTCCAATAGTTAACATTTATAGGCTAGTGGACATTAATCTCTACGCTGTTTATAAATTGATTTATATGAAGATCATCCTCTTTACTGTTGTAGTACCTGTAACCACTAACCAAAGTTTTGGCCCTATAAGCTGATGTCAGATGGTAAATCGTGGTTCTGCCTGGTCAGGTAACAGGCCAGTAGTCGGGTGCTTAACAGAAACGCCGCCCATTAATTCCCACCTTTACAAGATTAGATAAAATATTGACTGTTTTCTTTTTTTATTGAATTTATTTCATAACAGCCAGATTTATATTTCTTGTTAATACCAGATGGTGAAGTTGCCAGTTTTCAACGAGCTGATTGGCAGTATCTAGCAACAGGTTAGGGAGGGGTAGCACTGTTTTACTCTACGTTAGAGCTGGAGAACACATAAGATCCCTCTGGTACGTTCCTTGGGATCTCTTTAAATGAACTACTAATTGCTCAAAACCTTTATTCAAATACCATGACTGTTTCAGTTCTCCGTTTAGAACCACTTTTACCCTGTAAAATTTCTTTTTATACTTGATAGATTTCTTTTTTTAAAAATATTTCTCTTGACTTTATAATGTTAGGCTCAGATGTTTGGAGGAGGTTTGAGCTTGCCCGACTCACAGCAGAGTTAGTCACAGGGTTTTATACTAATTACCAATAATCCTTGCTTTGTACATACATCTTTTTATAATATTAAAAATGTATTGTTTACACTTTCTTTGCCTACTTTATTGACAACTTTAAATTGTAACTAGTTTCAAAGATAACTTAACCTATTGTTAATTGGTACGAAATGTGTCTATGTTCAGGGAAATTGTTTATGTATGTAAATGTTGATTTTTCCATATACATGTTGTAATAAAAATAATAAAAAAAAAAGAGTCTGACCTGTGGCTAAAAGTAGACTTGTTCACTTGTTCACATCCTAAATAAAAGTATGCATCTCTGCTCTGGTTATTTGGTGATCGATCCTGTACTGTGAAACCAAGAGGCTACAAGTATCAGAGAGAACCAGAAAGGACAGACCAAGCACAGCACTTCCCTGATTGTGCAGGAAAAAGAAGCTGTAGAGGGATGGTGCATAAGAGGGTTGAAGAAAAGAGGAGAAAAGGAGAATGACAGCAGACAAAAAGGAACCAGGGAGCCAAAGGGAGGGAGGAATGAGGGAGTGGAAAAAAGAGGAGGCAAAGCAACAGAGGAGTGAAAGAGAAATGACTTGAGGGGTTGAGGGATTGAGAGAGAGGTGAATGAAGCGGGAGTGAAAAGTATCAGGGCAATGAGGAAGAGAAAACAGAGTGAAAGCAGTTGGAAAGCAGAGGAGAGAGGGAGAGAAAAAGAGGGGAGGATGTCACCCATGGCTGCCACTCATCACTCACAGCTTAATGATGCAGTTTTTTTCTTCCCCCCTTCTCTCGTTTCTTCTCCGTGGGAGAGGGGGAGGAGGAGTGGGAGTTCGGCCCGCACCCAATCAAACGGGGTCGAATAGAGTTCACAACCTCCAGGTGGGACCGTCCTCCACCAGGGAAATGTTTGTCTATGTGTTCTGGCTCTGTTTGGAAAGAACACAAATTCTTTAAGAGATAGATTTTAAAAGACTTGAGTGCATTTTTAAAAATGTAAGAATTGCAGTTACAATCAAAGAAAGCCGATGGGTTAATATCCAAAAAAAAGGCATTGTATTTATTTTAATTAATGCATGTCTGTATGCCTGACAGTTCTTTAAACATTGCGATGCTTTTGTTTTCCTTTTGCCTGTTTCTCAGATGTGTCAGCAGCAATAGGCCAGTTACAGGTATCAAAGCAAACTGAGATTTAAACCCCTCTTGTATATAATTGAAGCATATGGAAATAAGCCAAGATCCAGCAGAAAAAAGCAATCTGGATTCTTTTCACATTCGTTTTATTCATATGTTGTGGTTGGTTTACTCTTTAGGTCAGAACTAAGAAAAGCCTAATAAGATTAATCATGGAGTTTCTGAGAATATTGTAATAGGAATATTATTTACTTTATACATGCTTTAATTTGACAGTTATAATTTAAAAATAGTCATAGGTTCTCTGTTATATCGATTATAATTACTGTTGCTCATCTATAAACCTTTAAAAAAAAAGGTGCTCGGACAGTTTTCTGTTTCTGTTTGTAACTGGTGTCGAGGTTTTAAAGGTTACACTTTCAAAACTATGAATGTTCTTATTCAAACCACTACTATGATTTAACGTCCTTGTTTCATTAAATATCAGAAAAGTGAAAAAGAAATCAGATTTTCAATCCACTGCAAGATATCTTCCACTACTCTTAAGATACAGTATATTCCTTACTTTATCACATTATAATGAATTTAAATGTGTTTTATTTATCTTCATGGTGTAAAAACTGAAGGGGGGACCACTTGGGTATAGGAATTATATGTAATATATCAATTAGTAAATGTAAAAGATCACATTCTGAATTTTGTTGAATTATTGTAGCAGCAGATTTTCTCTTTTGAAAAAAATGCATCTACAGTTCTTTTACAGTTTTGTCAAAAGACTGTGAAACTTTGTAACTCCTAGTTAGCATACCAGGAGAACGTAATCCCTGTTTATTAAGTTGCAAAAGTATTTTGAACCTCTACGTATTTGTAGACGTTAGTGCTCGCAGTAGGAACCTCTTACTCCCTGGATGCTTCTTGCTTCACTTCATGCATCTGCATGACTGTTTAGCTCCTCTTGTCCTCTCACTCATTCCCGTGTCTGGGAAACATCAGCCGTTTGAAATTTAAACGCTGGATTTCTTTTCTCCTTACTCTCCTCCTCACACCAAATTTGGGGAACAGCTGGGCCGGTCATGACGATGATTTGTCTCCCTCCACCCATCAGCTTGACAGGTTGAGAGCACACACGCAAGATGTACGCACTTTGGGAGAGACAGACACTGACTTATAGGCACAAACACACACACACACACACTCAATTAAACATCCTCTCTGTATCGCACACAAACAGTCACAAACACGCAAGTACACACTCGCATAGACACAAAAGTAGACACCAGGAATAAGGGGCCGTTTTCTCAGGGTGCTGCCAAAACATTCTGATTTCCTTTAGCTGGAGCAGCCATACATCAGCTCAGGGCCTCCCAGCCCGGATGGCAGGGGCTGACAGGAATGACATGTGTCATTTATCACGCGGGGGGCGCCAGGCCTCAGGAAGAGAACAGACCGCCTCGTGACAAAGCCCTCCACAAGCTCTCCTCCACTCACAACGAGGCAAGTTTGTCATGGGACAGACACTGACAAATCTACATGGATGGAATGCACATGGATACACGCTGACACAACACGAAAGGAGAGGAAACACACACTGAGAGACGCTCACCCAGGGATCACACATTGTAACCAAGCTGCCTTGTGGTTGATAAATAAAAAAATAAGGCAGTCTTTAACAGTGTTTTTGTGTTTAACAAATCCACTTACGTTTTTAGTAGATTTTTATGACCATTTTAAGGAATCTTATTAGAAAGCTTGATAGAAATGGTAAAATTCAAATCACCTTACTGAATTTTACAAAAAACATTTGGGCTATTCCGAAGGAGAGTAAAGGTTTTATCGTAGTGAACATTTACTTCACTTGACCGACCAGCTGTTTCCTTATCTTGAATGAAAGCTTTTGCTAATACTAACACTAGCTTACATGATAAAGTACATCTTGGCCCAGTGTCAATTGATGAAGACGTTGCGCCATTATTGATCTGTGGATTTGCACTAGTCTGTTACCTCGACTTTATGTATAGTATAGCCACACATGACTTAAGGCTTTTATTCACTCGAAACCAGATGGAAACATTTCTTTTCTTTCTTTTGAGTTTTTACGGCACTAGACAGTTGGCTGACAGGAAAGGGGGTATGAGAGAGGAGAGAGACATGCAGGGACAGGCCTCCTTACATGGGTCGTGCGCAATAACCACTGCGCCACCTGCACGCCCCAGCCAGAGGAAAACATTTCTAATCCGAATTTCGACACTTTAAAATCAGAATTTGCATGAGAACTGGATGGAAACACGGTTTGTGTATGCCTGACTAAAGGCATAGTCTCTCATTTTTTGAAAACCATTAATCAAAGAACTGGCACCAAAAAAACACAGGTTCAAGATAAATGTGACCAAGAATAAACCACAAGAACACTGAGATTAAAAAAAATTCCCTTAGGCCTTTTTTAATTTTTTTTTTATTTCCTACTTTGTCAAATCTCTTCTTATGTGAACTATGGATTTTTTAAACAATATTCACACCACCCAGTGATCTGGAGATTGAACCTTTAAGTGTTGAGCTGAATATTGTAGTGTTGCTTAGGAAAAAAAAAATAAATGGAAAAAATAGTGACTTAAAAATAGAAATCATGGAAATTTTGGAGTCAATGTTATAAATCATTTTTCATTATGTTAATGTTTTGAGAAAGCCTCTTAATAAGCTGGTAACCATTAAACCCCAAACCTTCGTATTTCTACGAGGAAGGCCTGATCTTGTTTCCTGTTCCAGACCCGTCTCTCTTAAAATAAAGGAATTTAGACCAAAATGAACTCCATTTCTACCCTGTACCCACGATACTTAACACACACTATATCTGTTTTTGCTCTTCATTATGTGTACCTGATCGTCATTCTTTCCAACCCCCTCCGTTGGTCTCCCTCCGCCCCCCTTTTTACTCTATCCACAGCCGGCTCATTTCTCTTGATAAGCTTAATTTATTTTTTTTCTGCTAGATGTAACCTGACAGCCATCAGTCTCTCTACCTCTGACATACACACATATGACCTCCTGACATACAGACAAATACACTAACACGCACAAACGCACACGTTTGGTTCTCAATTTTTATTCATTTCCCTTGTCTCTATTAGACACACACACACAGCTCTTATTACCTCACACTCTTCTGAGGTAAGCTCTGCAGTCACATACCCTCTGTTTTACCCCTGTCCTCCTCCTCCTCCTCCTTTTCTAAAAAAAAAAAACCTCCCATTAACATTACTGAAGATGGATGTGTCTTCATAGGGGAGATTGATTGCGGATACAGAGTTATGGTGCCATTTATGTGTGTGAGTATGTGTGTGCTAATGCTAGACGGAGGGCACTTTGGGAGGCAGCGTTGGGAGCTGAAATGTGAGGGAGGCAGGCTTTTCTCTCATTTCCAGAATCTTCCAGCCGTTCGTTGTCTGTCCGCAGCCTGATATTGTGCTCTGTTGAAGGATTGCTTCCTCCCTTCCTGCCTCACTTCATAACCATTGTACACAGATACTCTCTTTCTCTCTCTCTTTCTCTCTCGCTCACACACACACACACACACACACACAATTAGGCTGAGATGTCTACTGATACTAGTCCACTTTAAGAGCTCACTTTATTATTTACTGACTCTCTCCAGGGACCCTATTTCTTGCCCTCCTCTCTGCTGCTATCTTTTCTCACTTTATTGCCACGGTAATCAGAAAGAAGTAAAAATTGCACAAAGCTTGCATACGCTAACCTTCTGTCTGGTTCAGCATATCCTTTTAATTCTATTTTCTTTTTGTTACACCGCTATGCTATTCATCTTGGTTAAATCCTTAACCAGTGTTCAAATAAAACAGCACAACTTTATTTATAGAAGTGCAAAACTTTGGCTGTAGCTTGTCACCACATTGGGTGTAATGAAAAAGAAAATGTGGTGTATAAAGGATAATGATTTTGATAGGGGACAATTGCGGGAACTTCCTTGGGTGACTCACACAGCTAAAAGCACTAAAATGTTTGGGGATGTTTTCCTTGTCCCAAGCATCTTCCAGCCCGGAGGGTTTGTAGTTCTAATTAAATTCCCAGGATTGACTTTATGGTTCCTAAAGTTGTTATTTCTTTGTCTGCCTTTGTACATGTTGGCAGTGGGAGTGGATTCAAACCTCTGCGATCTGGTTGTTACATTTTTGGCTTGTGTGTTGTTTGAGTTGTTTCTTATTGGGACACAAAAGAGGAAAAAAAGGAAAGAAAAAAATGATCACAATAATATTTACAAGTGTAGAGAATCTGGTCTTATTTACATTATTTGAAAACTCTTTAACCTGAATTGAAAACCTAAGTTAACCTTAAGTAAGAAATTAATATGTCTTGAATGATTCTCCACAATCCATTTTATCTCAAAAAGCAATAAATTCCAAGTTCTCTTGGTATAATAACCTCAATCAAAAACAATTCAATTTTTAATCACATTTACTCAAAATTTTTGAACCTAATAAATAAACCATCGTATTAAAAGCTCTTTTATCCTGACATAAAAAACAGAGCCAGTTAATTAAGTAGTTGTTTTCTGATGTTTTTTTTGCAGAGCATTGATTTTATTTTCTATACATCTATGCTCTTTAGAGGCAACACAAGCATAAAAGCTAGCATCCTTTATTTAGTAAGGCTTCTGCTCAGGTAACTAGCCTGCAGCCAGTTGCTTAACAGCCACATTGCTAGTACAGTGTCAGCTAGAGATTTAAAACACCGTTTCTTTATTAGGAGTGATCGGTGGGTCTTTATTAGCACTAAGACGATGGCTGTTCCCGTTCAAAACTTTTCGAAACCTTGTTTTTTTTTTGTAAGCAGTAGTTGTTCCAAGCCTATTTGAATAACACAGTTGGTATCTATATATTCCCACTGTGGTATTATAAACCCGTCATACCAATGCAATGTTCACATTCTTAGAATTGACTCATTTTCAAGAAACACAAATTTGCTTTATTTTCTTATATTCATTAGTGAGCAAAAAAGGGGTGCAATCACAATACAAGTTTAGGTGTAGGAAAACAAAATACTTGTTTTTTCCTAAGCAAACAACCAGCATTTGGCAAACAATCTAACAATGATCGGTGCTGTAACGGAAAGTTCTCGCCCCATTAATTTGTCTCCCACGTTATTTTTGGTTCTTCAATCTTTTCCATCTATTCTTAAGAACCAAGTACCTCACAAAGATGAGCAGATGAAAGTCTTGCTGTGCCACTTAATGTTACTGAGTCAGTAGGGTGTCTCCTTACATCAGAGAGTTGGGATCACATTCATGTAAGATTGTGTTTAAGTGTGCGTTTTTTTTCCCCTTCCCTCCTGTGTCTCGGTTGGTTTTCAATGTTTTGTTCCTCAGTGGTGTACAAAGTGGATGGCCTTTGTGAATTGAGGGGAGGGCTGACAGTGTAGAGAACACTGATTGATGGCTTATTGTGTAACTGGGCCAGGCTTGACCAAACTGGTTAAGTTTTGACCCCCCTTTGGCCCTGTGCCCTCTTGTTTTTTTTTCTCCCAGTTTTCTTTATTTGTTTACCTCTTTATTTTCTTGTATGTTACAGTCCTGCCTAAGCTTCTGATTTTTCTGGTGTTGTTTTTATGCTGTGCCACTCATTTCTGTTCTTGCTATTCTTTGTCTGCAATTTCCCTTTTTCTTTCCTCAGCCCACCTTGTTTTTCAGAGATCCTCCATAACAGATTTAGCCCTGTGACTCCTTCAATCACGGATCAATTTATAGCTCTTATTCATGGCTTTTCTGACATAAACACTTCCTTTGTAACCTGCAGACAAAGCACAAAAAGCCCCTGCATGTTCTAATTTTACATGATAAACAGCAGTTCTGACCGTTTTACTTTTTAGGTTTTTCTCCTTCCTGCAGTGATTTTCTGCCTCTCTTCACTGCACAGCCATAGTGATTTATGGTAATTATCCATCTTTGGGGTCATCCATCAAGTGGTTGTTGCTACGCAATGAGAGCAGCTGTTGTTTAGTCGGGGCGAAGCTCCACTGTTGGGGTTAATGCAAGTGAATTCAAAAACCAGCATCTAACCAGAAAGCATGAAACTGTTCTACCGTTAGTGCCTTGGATTCATGGACCATTTATTTTGTATTTAAAATAGTCCTACAATGTCTATACTCAATTAAGCAGAGATAAAATACCCTATAAAAGGATTATATATATCCTTTTTTTATTTTTGTTACACTATAACCACATTCCTCAGGGTATTTGTGATAGAAATGTAAAAAACACATCAATAAATATTTGTTCTAGTTTTTTTTCTATCCAAAAACGATGGCATGCATATTAATAATCGGGCACTTATACCCTGGATTTACACTCTGACCAGCTTCACCAAGCTGGGCTTTGCGGCTCTCTATAGGCATCCGTACTTTTATTTTACACTACATCCGCTCCTCTGTGGTGCCAAGCCCAGAGCTATTCTAAAATGGATGGGAATACTAAGTACAGATAAACTATATTTGCTGCTTATTTCGGTGAATTTAATGCTAAATTATATTCTGATTATGCAACTTAATCTACAGCCCTGTCATTGATCTAACGTGTGCAATTGATATTATCCACAATTATTAATACATACTTATACATTTTCCAGTAGAATAAGGTCTTTGAGTAAATCTAGTCCATTTTTTGTGAATTGTTTTGAAAACCCCACTGCTGTGGTTGTTTTGTTTCTTGTTCATGAAATTTCTGATTTTTGTAAATTGACAGCAGTCTGACTTTGGCGAAAAGAATAAAATTAAATTCAGTCTTGCTGGTTCGTTGTCCACTTGCTGCCATGTGTTGGTTATGCAAATGCTTTGACTTCTTCTAAACCAGTATTAGATTAGAAAATAATAGCCTGTCTGTCAGACTGCATTTGCTCGTTCATGTCAAAGGAGAGCTGTGTCACAGTAACTGTGATTTAGTTGTTTGTTTTCAGTGTAATCAAACAAATAGCGATGGGAGCAACCTTTTGCTGCTAGCAACTTTGCTTCTAAATGGATGCTTACAGTTACTCTGAGAGGATTGTAAAAACTGTGCTCTATGAAGTGCATTAACTCGCAAAAGCCCTCAAATCAGCTGCATTAATTGGTATTATATTTTTTTCTCTCATGGTACAAATGCTTTGTGTAATGCCCTCCACTTTTTTCATCACTTCCTTACATTCCTAACAAACCACTAATTGTTGGTTGAGAAGTTGATGTTGCTCTTCTATGTAGCCAAGCTAAGTGGGAGCTATGTAAGTTATAACTTAAGGAGCTTATATGTTTAATATTTCATTCAGATTTTACATTTTGGTCTATTTTTTGTTGGTCTGTCACATAAAATTTGAATAGAATAAAGTGAGTAGATGTAACACGATAAACTGCGAAGAGGTCCAAGCGGTAAAAATACTATAGTAAGGAACTGTATACTTTGACCGTGTGTAAAACAAACTGAAAATGCTTTTTTATTATAAGAACATTAGATATCGTGAAGAATCTGTTTAACAAATGACTTCTGCTTACGGTGAGTCACTGTTTGGCATAGGCAGAATAAACCATATTATCATTAATTAGCAGCATTAATGCTTTAAACATACTTTTGGATAGAAAGCAAACAAGAAGCTGTGAGACATTTCTGTGAAGCACCAGAGCAATGATCAGGGGATTGGGTGGGGGTGGGGTGATAAAGGGAGGTTCGCAATGGAGTTGAGCAGAAATTGTTTGAATCTGTTGCACCGATGTTCCAACGGCTGCTGTTTCATCTCAGAACAAGTGGGCACTGACAGTTCAGGGAGAAGTTGATTTATAGACCACAATCACTAACATAGGCTGTCAAAACAGTCTGACAATTCAAGGAGGGCGAGGGGAAGTAGTTTATTTCTTAACTGATTTAGTATTTTTGTGTCTTTATAAATCCATATATTTTATGAAGATAATGTAGGGGGGGAAATCTGAGATGTCGAAATGATTTAAAAATGCTTTTAGCAAAATTTGTTCTGATAATTGCAAAGTTTTTTTTTTTTTCAAGAGTTTTATTTGCAGCTAATAATCTTCTTGTAGGGGCAAAGATGAACATAAACTCATACAGACGCATAAAAAATGATGTCTCAGAAAGACAAGGAGAGCAGGTTCCTGTGCCAAAAGTGGTGCAACAACCTACAGGCTCCTCATAAAAGAGAGTGATGAGACTGAAACAGCATAAATGCATAGGGACACTATGTTCATCCAACGCATCTTCACTACTTTATGTATCATTTTTCAGGGCTCAGGATGGCGGAAAGCAATATCTGCTTTCAGGACAATAAAGTATGTTAAAAGGCACGTATATAAAGTGAACAACAAAATTATACCTCTGAACAATATTAAAGATTTTTATTTGAACATATTTTTTTTTGCTTTTTCTGATTCAAATTATTAAATGAAAAAAACATAATGTAATAGAAATAAATAAAAAAAAAATGTTTTAAAAATGGCACCTTGATAATAAAACCACACCTTTGATGGGCTCCTGGTCATCACCCTAATGTTTAGCTCCTGCTGCTGTTTCTCTATCAGGTTCAGGTTGGAATCTTTCAGTTAAAAGATATGTTAGTAAAATTAAAAAGATAATTCAAACCTAAAACTTTCTGGACTATGAATATTTACAGGCCTAAGTGTACATTATTTTTCCCATAGGAACAGGTTTACAATCAGTCTAACTTTTGTTTTACCTTATTTGCTGTCAGATCAATAAGGTGTGATCACCAAACTTGTTCTGTGAGATGCAGGATAATTTCAGGCTTTAGGATTAAAAGGCCTATTGGACAATTTTTTATTTGGATTTTTCATGTCTCCTTGGCAGGTTAAATAATGAAAACTGATTGTTTCTTCATATTTAGCATCAAATTAAAAGTATGAATTCCCACCTTTTTTAGTTCTGTAAAAGCATCAAAGTTAGAGACGTTTGGTTCTCTGTAAAAGTGGACTCAATGTTGGACTTCCTTCTTGATGCACTTTTGATTTAGTTGAA
>JAUZNJ010039251.1:0-10798 GCA_034780135.1 Jordanella pulchra | reverse complement strand
AGGGCTCCAGCCCAGGAGACCCACGGCGCACTCTGCTGGAGGAAAGATGGAGCGACAGGCTCCGGATCCCAACAACAATGAAGTTGAGAGGAAATGAATAGTTTTGTAAAACTAGTTTTTTCGAAAATGTCCAATCAAACGAGGGAGGTATAAAGAGGGCGAAGCAACAGCAACGCTGTCTTACATTCCTGTTGCTACATATCCAAAAGGAGTTATGTTTATAGTCACCACATCTGAATTAAAGAGCTGATTTATTTCCCTGTCATGTCCCTTAATCCAATAAAGTCTAACTAGTGAACAGTGTTTTGGGTTCAGATCTGTTAAAGAAGATGAGTTTTAAAGGTTGAAGGAGCTCTCTGTACTGCAAGTGAGAGCTCTGTGTTTACATCTTTAAGCTTTCTCTAACCAGTTCTCTCCTGAGCAGAGATCACTTGGAACAAACACTGTAAATAAATCATAAATCATAGTCTTAATTTATTAAATAACTATGAGATATGACAACAGTTTTTTATAGAAATTATAATCTAAGACCAGAGAAATGGCTCAAGTTACAGATGGCAGCGCTTACCGCCAGGCTCGCTTCTTCAAAAAGTCGGCCCAAAATAACAGTTAAAGAACCATTTTATACACACAGCCAGACACATCATTACCTCGTACACATGTTTGTAAAAGGAGGGGACATCACTGGCTTCAGCCATATCAAACTAATACACTGTTCTGGATCAAGGACACTACGAATGCACAGTGACAGAGCTCTCTAAGTATAACCCACTCTGTCCGTATACTCCCATTTCATTTCTAAATCATCTCCTAATTAGATCAACTTCTTGGGATGAAACAGGCAGGTATTATTAGGGTTTAACAGGCAAATACATGAATTTATAAATAATCCTAACAGTACGCTATGAAGTAGATGTTTCATAATAAACTGGATGGACTTATCTTCAGGTTTAAAGTATTTGAGGAAACTACAAATTATTTTTGTAGTATATGTTTATGAGTAATTCTTTATTTGTAAAAAAGACATAAGAAATTATTTTTTTAGTAAGACCTTTCCAGAGATTGGCATCGGCCCCACCGCAACCCTGAAGGAATAAACCGGAGAAGATGGATGTTTTTTTTTTGTATTCTAATTCCTTTTTCAAACTAGTATATTAACCTAATCATAATAATTCTGAGAATGTTAATGTTCTCTATTGCACCCAACATTTAGATTAAGTGTTATGTATATGTTTTGTTTTCTCTCAGTCACTGAGTATGTTTAGCATGTTCTTAGTTGGATTTGCTTTTAAAATAAGATTTTTAAGTTTGAAAGCAAAACTAACTAGGATCTATATTGTATAAATAAATAAATTATTAAATTACTAAATATCAGCAACATAGTGTGTTTAACAAATAAAAACGAAGACTTTTAAAGATTGAGGCTTGCTCTTGACCAAAGACCAGTCAGTCGAGGTTTCATGTTTTTTTTAAAAAAAAAGTCAATGCTGGCTTTAACTGAATGATTTAGGGGATGAATTATTGAGGTTAAACAACTTTTGGTTAAATATTTATAGTAAGCAACTTTTGCTTATTTAAATGGATGATGCAGAGTGAAAATAAAATTCTTCTCTTGTGCCTCACTTGTTACCTCATTCATATTTACCAGTGTAAATAAAGCTGTTCATATGTTGAAAAAGACTAGGGAAGTAAAAGTTGAAATTGCTGAAGCAGAAATTGCAATTTCCTTTTTCATCGATCAGATTTTTCCCACTTGGAAAATAAAACAGATTTGCCAATAATGCTTCCCCAGGAGAAGCGATGTGACAGGAAATCAAGTCTCACACACCTTGTAGAACATCCTGTCAGCAAAACGCAGCAGCTCCCCGAAGAGGTTGAGCCAGCAGTGCAAGAAAGCAAAGAAACATAGCAGGAGGAGCATTATTCCTGAAACACAAAAAAGAAGAGAAGACAAAGAAAAAGGGCGCTGCTGCCATGGAATCAAAGAAGGGATTTGAACTTCATACCTATATTTTAAACATTACAACTCTAAAAGCTTTTTACTTTATGGTAGTAACAAACCAACCAATCTTAATTACTTGTATCTGGTTTTAATATCATCTTCAATCTTAACAGTGACTTAAACAATTAATCTCTGAACCTAAATGCAACATCTGTTACTGTTTTTAACATCCAGCATTTCCAGTGAGTTTGTAGTGATAAATAGATTAGATCTCATTAAGTGCAGTCTCAAGTGTCATATTCATTATATTCCAACAGCACAATATCTAACATGTCTTTTTATGAGTAAATTTTATGTAATAAAATACCTGGTAATATGGAGTGAAATACAGCCAGAACCATTGTTCTTTTACTAAAAGGCTGGTTGGTCTCTGGTCTGAAGACTGGTATACAAAGACGGACCAGAATGAAGTATCCATAAAACAGGCATCCGAAGATCTATGATAATGGGTTAAAAATTAAAAATTAATTTAGACAGAAATGCTGTAAATGAGGACCAATAATAAAATATATTTTACAATATAATATTGCACCAAAGGTCACAAACGTGAGTCCAAGATTAGATTTGTGATATAAAAGATTGTTGGTTTAATCTAGTTGATCTATTATCAAACTATAGACACACACAACTTTCACTGTTTTTATATACGTTTTTACACTTTTTTATATATTTTTATGACTCCAAACTCCTGACATATTCTTATCTAACATTCATTAAATATTCAAATTGAAAACTTCAGTGTGAATTGTCTGAATAAAATCTTACCTTGCCAAGAGTGACAGCAACATATTCCCAACGTATTTGCTTGTTTCTGCAGATAAAAGACAGGCTATCAGACATGCAAAAATTGTCTGTCTGTCTGTCTGTCTGTACGTATGTACGTATGTACGTATGTACGTATGTATGTATGTATGTATGTATGTATGTATGTATGTATGTATGTATGTATGTATGTATGTATGTATGTATGTATGTATATTCCTTACCGGGGGTAGAATTCCCTATAGATAAGTGTTGGGCAGAAAAGAAAGTACAGGTAGCTGGAAAATGTTGGAAACCTGTGTTTTTCTCCTGGAAGAGAAAATGCAATACAGTTAATGTGACTAAGATTGACAGAAGTTATCTTTACTAACATTAGCTATTTAAATGTATCTTTCTAAAACTGAAAACCATATATGTGGATCATAATGCACAAGTATTACTTTCCTCTCATTAGAATTATACTGTCACCCAGAACATCTTCAAGTCATTAATAGTATTATTATTATTGTTTTTTATTATTATTATGATATGCAATTATTTTGAGTGTCTAACTCGAATATGTTTACTTTCATAACTTAGAGCTAGAAAAGCAGGTGTTATTTTAAAGTAAGTTTTAGCTACAGAAAAACCAAATAAATAAACCTACTACATTAGCTCTCTTAAAAACAAATACTAAATACCATATGTAGAAACTGTCTCCTGGGTAAAAATCGACAGGGTTTTAAATATTAATGATTAAAAAAACCTTTGTGAGGACTGTGTTGAATGCCTATCTGACTTTGTTGGCAACACAAACGTATTGCTACAAACATCTTCTGTCCCTGAAACATGGTTGACTTGAATTATTACAGCTAGAAAATGCATTTAATTCCTCTGAATGATGTCTGATTCAAAGTTTTCCAACCCAGGCAGCATTTCTACAGACTATTTCCACATCAGTTGGTGGATTGCATTTTTGGAGTCCTATGTTGGTGTTAGAGCCCTTTAAGCTTTTACAATATATTCATTTACTGGGCTTCATTTCATCTATCTTTGGTAGGTGTGGAATGTGTATATATATATAGATATCTATATAGATATATAGATATCTATATATCTATATATATATATAAACTGAAGTTTGTGATTTTTATCCTACAGCTGCACTGTTTTATTTTTGTTTTATGTTTTATTCTTGTTTTATTTTCAAATGATTATCTTGTTTACTAGTGCATGGAGCAGCATCACTGATGTCTATGTGCTGCTGTTTTCATTGTAAAGTTGTAATGTTGGTTGGAGCTATTTTCTCAATAACCTTCTGCTTTGTTTCAGTCATTTTTCTTTTGCTTCTTCGAGTGCCACTGTGAATAATTGTACCGCCTCCGGAATAAATACACCTGACACTGAAACAGCACGGTACATTACCTTCCTTTGGTGTGTTCTTCAGGATAACGGGGGCCGTTTCTCTAATGAACGAATAGGTTTTCATAAGGAATCGAATCTGAGGAAATTTAAGAACATTACAAATAGAGTAGTTTCAAGGCATGTTTACATTTTCAAACAAGATAGCAGCAATACTTGGAAACAACTGCTACAGTGAGATTATCAAATAAGTCTTTTTAATGATTTATTCTTCAAAACCTTCACACACTTACCTGCTCTAGTATCACAATGAATCGAGATGCCGGAGGCAGCTGGTGATGCACAACTGTATAGATTGGGAATAGTCCAAGAACACAGGTCTGTATGGCAGTAAAAATCAACCCTGTACCAAGAGTCAGCACCAACTTGGAGGGAAATTTGTGGTAAAGGGAACCCCAACCATCCAGGATGTAGTATGGGATAAAGAGGGTGTAAACAAACATAGCGAGCCATGCCCAGGTGACCGTCCCCAGTTTCCCAAAGGCGTAGAACAGCAGGTCAAACTCCAGAACCAACCTGAAAGTGTGGCAAAAAAGAAAAAAAAACAACAACCATAAATGTTAAGTCAGACAAGAAGGCAATAACTTGTTTATGTGGGTTTAAAGAGACAAGGTCTAACCAGCATAATTTCTGCTTTAGATATAATGTATTATTAACATTTTTTATTAAGAAAATCTAGAAAGTACAAAAGCTAAAGAAAATAAGTAATAACAAAAAGAAATGATTAGTGAGTGGCTCAAAGCAATGGGAGGAATACTCGGAGGAATTGATTATCCATTCTACCAGATGAGTAGAGGGAGCAGTGAAGGGAGCCAGGAGAGCCAAAATGAGGGGAAACAAAGAAAGGAGTAGAGCAAGAAGTTTTCAGGGCATAAATGAGTTCCATGAGAATTGTTGCAGGGTTATAGATTTTAAGACGTTGCAGCACTATAACCATAAACCTTTCTATCCATAGAAAAACACAGATGTGCCACAAATAAAAGCAAAAGCTGAATGTTTTCCTGCTGTGGTAAAGAGATGTGGTGGCTCTCTGATGCCGTAGGGGGCAATTTTAGTGGCATAAATCTGGAGCACTACATACTTCAGAGAGAATAAAGATAGCGTATAAATATAAATAAGCATTAAAAATTATTTTCTTCTAAGCAGGAGTGAAATCACACACTGATGAAAAGAAGTAGCATCAGTGTATGTAAAGCTCTGGTGTCACGTGTTACATTTCTGTTTACTTTGAGCATCATATTTCTGCTATTAAATTTTTCACTTTAGAAATACATAACTGTTAAATGGACATGTGCCCACAAGACAATCAGAGTCAGTAGGGAAGGTAAACCAGAGGTCAAAGAGGTCAAAGAAGCTGTTAGTAGCAAATTGCTTTATCTACACCTAAAATGGTAAACTGGGAGGAAGGAAAAAGAGTGGATGAAAAAGATGCCAAACAGTGATAACTCTGTAGGAAGGATTGAAAAGCAAAGTTCATTTCATAGCTTAAGAGAGTCACAAAGAATGAACTGAGACTAGACTCAGTACTTGAGGAGGAGCCATACTTAGATGTATTCAGATGTTTGTAACCTTTCAGGTCAAATCAATATTTCACTCTATATATAACGATTTCACAATTGAAATTGAATTACATATTGTATATTTCTCTATCATATTCCCTTTAAGATAGCCAAGGTACTTAACTAGAACTCATGACTATGAATTGCCCTGGCATTACAAGATGCTTATTTTTAGTAGCAACTTACAATTGTTGATTTACAGCTAACATTAAGATAACAAAGATCAACATAGTTTGATAGATACATCTGATCTTGCAAAGATAAGGCAATTATTAAATATCTTTAAATTGAAGGATGATGCAGTTGATGCTGCAAATTCCATGTCAGGCCTTTGCTGGATATTTGCAGGATAAACATTTTATTAAAAATTCTTCAGGGCTAACATTTGACAGCTCTTCAAAACGTAGTGAGATTTTTTTTTATTTTTTGTTATCCTTCCACAGATATTTAGTAGCACATTCTGAACAGCATTGCTTGAAAACAGGTGATTTCTAAAGAGTCTTAAATAAGTCATGCTCCTTAGAATAAGGAAAATAGAAATGGATAAAGCCTTCTGACAGCACCAAATTACAGAACACTAAATGGGTTGAAGGAATTTAAAACAATGTAAAGGGTAGGTTCACCACAGAGGGGAGAAATAGGTTGGAGAGGTGATTTTTATTTTTTTTTTTGGTTTTTCAAAACATCATTATTTAACAGCTGTTACTGGAGAAAAAAAAGTTAAGCTAGAAAGATGTTTTATGCCTCTATCCAGACGCCCAGTCTTACAGAAACCTAATAAGATAGAGTTAGATTTTCTTTAATTTAGCACCTGCTTGTACATGTAATTTTACCACAGACCTGCCCTGGTCAATGTAGTCGACAGCCAAGGTGCTCATACAGAAGATGAGGAGCACAGCAATAAACATGTGGTAGATGGTCCGAATGTGGCTGATCTCAAACAGTTCACTAAAGAAGAGAAGAAAACACAGGAAAGACAATAATTCAATCTAACATATCAACAAAAGGTTTACTGAACTACAGCAAATACAAAAATACCGTCTGGAACTTACGGATGAAACTTTGATGGTATTTTATAATGAACACTGTCATACACATGAACTATTTGAGTTATTCAGAAGGAAATTATAAAAGGTTTCATTTAATTTCCCTTTGGGATAAATAATGTATTTTCAAATTGAATTGAATTTTTGGTTAAATGGACTTAATATGTGATCCATTTCTTGCCATATCGACTCCTGAAAACACTCTACACTATAGCAACCTTCACCCATTTGCATTCAGAGTCATGCTAACATTTGTACACAAACAGATAGACAAACTTTAAGTTAAACACCTTGTCAAGAGTCTCATCCACATGGGACAAGAAACTGAAATTAAACCCAAAACCTGTAAGATGACTAGAAAACTACTGTTGAGCCACAGTCAGTTCTAAGATTTTGCAAAAAAAGAAGGAAACAGGATAATATTTTTAACTGTAAATGTATAACTATAACTTCTACATATGTTTGTATCAGCTGCTATTGTAAGAAGATGTCATCAGATCTGTTTCGGCTCTCTTGTAACTCACTCCAACAGCGACGCTCTCTCCATAAAGACTTTGCCATCATCCATCCTTTGAGATCTATGACAAACCCCAGACATTATATGATTAAAATCCATTTTACTTGAACAAGCTAGTAATCAAAGCATTTCTATTCCTGATCAGCGAATGTTACTGTGGTGTGTGTATCCATTTCACCTGGGTGACTCTTTCTTTGATGTTTTCCCATGCAGTGCCGATTGAATGTGGGCGGGAGGCTCGATGGACTCAGTCAGAGCTTTGTCAAGAATGTCTCCAAGCTTATCCTGGACCTGTTCTACAACTTTAATCTTTAGTTTCTACAAACAGAAAAGATTTTTATTTTTTTTTTCAGTTTATAGAATGCAGTTGAATATTACTTCTTAAAAAACACCTTGACATTATGGTAATTAGTGTAACTTTATGGTTTCTTCTTTATAAACCACCCAGATGAAAATGTAACATTTAGTCAACATATTAATTTCTGTTTAAAATGAACTTCATATGCTATCTAGTTACCTTCATGTACCTTTCCCACTCAATAAGATCTTCCTTCACATTTTCATGGCTCTCAGCTGAAAGAAAGGAAATGTTGCTGCTCAGATTCTTCACTTTGCCTAACAATACACAGTATATCCTATTCATAATACTGAAAGGTAATAGGAAGTTATGTATTGCTGCAGAAATTGGACATGCCACCACTTTGGAAAGTGGATGCATCAGGATTAGCTGGCGTGGAAACCACTGAAGAATCTATATAAATCACATTTCCTTTAGTACTGAATCAAAATGCCAAATAAGTTCCCAGATGTCACAGTTTGAGCATACCTTGATCGGATTTGGCATCTCGCCGATGAGTGTTGGCTTTCCGATGCCACATTCCGTTTGGGGGCTCAGCGGAGGTCATAATGAAGACAGTATTAGGGCCGACAGCAAAGATCGATCTCTGCTCATAATGGATTAAAACAATACAAATAAATTACATCATGTAGAGTGCTGGGATATTACTGCAAAGCTGAGCTCTACATCTACACTTTGTGCACCATATAAATCCATCGGAATTCACTGTTGCACCTTTGCTTGTTACTCTTGAACATTTGATGAGTTTTAAACTATAGTTACCTTCTAACCAGATATACATAGTTAAAACAAAACAATGTAAAGAACTGATAAAACTAAATACAACAGAGGCTAAACATTCTCTAGATATGATCCACAGCAGACCAGAGAGAGAGCGATTTTCAGAGGTAAATGACATTTGGTGACCTAATTTACTAACCTAAAACATGCATTTTTATCAGTCCTCATGAGGAAAGTATATTAAGCAGATAATCTTCACTCAGATTATGCGGCAGATGATGTGGTTGTAAAGAGCAAGTAAGAGAAAAGATATGTTTAACAGCAGTTACTTATTGTATAATCTACTTTTATATGGGTTTCTTACAGCTGTTTGTACTAAATCACTTATGATTGGATGATATATGGCTTAAACTGATGTATGGTAGCCAACTTCAATAAAAATTCAACATTTATTCTCATTTAGCTGCTAAAATACCCTTATAAACTATTTTTATTGGTTTTGATGTTTCCATCTATGCACAAAGCATAAAAATAGATTTGATTAAACAGTCACTATTGGCAACATTGTTGGACTGATTCTGAAACGATGGAAACAGAGAAACCTTTGAACCCATCAGTTACATTACCATGTCTAACTGAGTGATATATACTGTATGATATGTAGCTGAGAAAGTCTCACTCTGTGTGGGCTTTTTATTATTGATAATCTCTACTTCTGCAAAAAATTATCACATAGTTTATTCTTCTGTCCCTTGTATTTGTTCCTATTATGTTCTTTTTAAACACCAGCTAAGCTTTACCTGCTTATAGATCTATTTTCTGTGAAAAAAATTACATCAAAGTATTTTTCTTCTTCTCAGACAAAAAGAAAGTCAGAAATGTATACATGCTGTCTTATTTGAGCATATTGAGGTTCGGCAGCTGAAATGACTGAGCGTTTCTTCTGCAGCCTTGTTACAGCTAAACCTACAACTAATACGACTCAGCTCCAGAAATAACTCTTTAAACTGACACATGTGGAGTGTCAGGCTGGTTCTTACTCACAGTCCTCAGATAAAGCTGCTCCAAACGATGACTCCCACTGAGGCAGTGTTACTGGCCAATGTTTAAGTGTGTCTGTCCAGCTGTTGTGATTCCTCTTTTGCTCTCTCTTGATTTTTTTGAACTTTGGCCCTTTGGAACCAAGCCCTAATCAGGCCAGGTCATCTGCTTCTCCCAACCCAGCTGCTGCTGTTCCTCTTTGGATGTTTGGAGTCATGCAGAACATTTG
This sequence comes from Jordanella pulchra, assembly GCA_034780135.1. NCBI lineage: Eukaryota > Metazoa > Chordata > Actinopteri > Cyprinodontiformes > Cyprinodontidae > Jordanella > Jordanella pulchra. The sequence goes on along the minus strand of JAUZNJ010039251.1, from coordinate 1,163 downwards.
AATTGATTCTGAATTGTCACGTAAATAGTAAACTATTGTTGTTTTATTGCTGTATTCACCTCACTTCTTCACTGCTAAAGCAGTGTACAGTGTCTGATTGTAGAGTTAAGGGTGTTCCAAGAAAATTAACCTTTTTTTGGCACTTCTGCACTAGATAATGTCAGTGTAGCTCTTCATAGTTCCTTGAGTGAACGTGCATTCATAGTTTATATCACTTTAATAATATCAACTCAAAATCAACTAAAAGGCACTCAGTACTAAAATCAAATAAGTTGATGAAATTGCCTTTGGTCAAACATTAAATTTCTGGTCTATCCCTTCTCATCCTTTATATTGGTATTTAAAGTCAGATATAGGTTGGTTTTCTTTTATGGTTTTTATTTGCAAGGTATTTCAAAAGTTTAAAATATCTGGTAAACAAAAATAAATGTAATGTCCTTTGCTAAAGTAGCTATTTTACCTTAGCCTTAATTATATGAGATGAAAAAGTAATACTGTCCAAAAAGCAACATACAAACTACTTTGCTAAGCTTTCTATGTATTTCAATGTACATTAAATGAATTAAAATAATTCAAAGAGAGAATGAGTTTATGGCCACAGGATCATATTTATTGAAATGAGTTTCCATGGGATAACAAATATGTTTCTCTGCAGTTACACAAAAAGTACTTCATGCAATAAACCACAAACAAACCAAGCATCACACAACTGTACAAACAGATATTTTCTCCCTCCAATGTTTTTAATCCCTTCAGTTGTTACTGTTCACTTTCATGATACAGGCTTACTTACACAAGGTTTATCTCCTCAGATTTGTTCCGTATTGGTAAAAGAGGACATTTGTTTCACAGTCTGAAGGTAAGTTGACAGCTAGAAGTCAATACATGGTTTTTGTCGGTTATTCAAACACACTTAACTCTAAGTTCACTCATCTCTTTGACCCTTGCAAAACAGCCAAACTGAACAAGTGCTATATAAAGAATAAGAGGTGAAGAGGTTGGAGAGTCAATAAAGAATGTTGGTTTCATTACAGTTAATTAAATAATCTGTCAGTAATAGTTTTATAAAAAAAAAAAAAAAAAATGAATTCTGTTCAAAACTATGTTTGATTTTGTGATGTAACAAATGCAAAGTATAATACTACTCATAAAAAATCAGTAAA
>JAUZNJ010039250.1:0-10799 GCA_034780135.1 Jordanella pulchra | reverse complement strand
TAAGCTGTATGCAACGAAATTTCGTTCTGTATGCACTCTGTGGATACAAAATGACAATAAAAAGTCTAAGTCTAAGTTAAGAAGGTGAACTCTGAACCAATTTTCATCTCATAATCATGAACGAAAACATACAGTTATTCATGTTAACAGCTTAGCTAGTAGCTATGTGTGGAAGAGAAACAGGACTACACTGACAAAAAGGCCCTACAAAAAGTATTGCTAGGGGTGTTGATAAAATACTGGATCGATAAAGAGTATAGTTTAGAATATTAGTATTGATAAATCCACACATACAAAACAAATGTTTGATTCTATAAAACAGGTACATGTTAGGCATACCTGCAGCGGATTTGGAAACACAATCAACATTTCTAGTTCTGAAATAACTAAATCTTGTTATGAAGTTGGGTGTTGAATAATAATCAAACATGAATAACAATTCCAAGGCTCCAAGGGTTTCTAAAGTCCTTGCTTACAGTGACTGGTATGTACACTTTGGACCATAAATGTACATAATGAAGCAAAACAAATCTTAATAAAAACCTTTGAAAGGCCATAAACACCTTGTTGTTTCACAGTACATACACATTAGATGTGTATATTTCTTAACCTAAAACTGATAATACTATTAGTTGAGTATTTAAAGAAATAAGTGGTAGTAGAAATAGTCATTCAGGATTTAAACTCAACATTTAACACCAGGTATTTTCCTAATTATGATAGTATAAGGTTAAGACCATTTAAGCTAATATATCCTTATGTAGCTATATTTCAGTACAAATCTATTGGGCTGTAATGAAATAAAGTGTATTGAATAGGATAGACTGTAAGTGGGCTGGTTTGGCTGCTTGTACAGAGTCCTGAGATGACTCTTGATGAGTTGGTGCTGTGTAAAACGTGTATAATGCAAAGTGTTTCAGACCAACATGAGTAAAAAGGAAATCAAATGCCAGAGGTTCCTTTTTTGTACAAGAGTCAATGCAGATGTCTTTCCACCCATGTGAGTATGGTATCTTTATGTTTACTGTAGGGTTGCTCACATGATAGATAGTAATCTGAAATCTTTGTTCTCATTTCCTCATAGCCCACACTGAAATTACTCTGCCTTCCCACATGATTCTCTCCCACTCAGACCTCTGGCTCCAACTTTCTTCATGTTCCCACTTCCCTTTCTCTCACCGCTGCCTGTTTCTCCTTCTGTAGCACGACCACTTTGTCATCCCTTCTCCCTGCTGAGGCTGCACTTTCAATCCACTGCAGTCTACACACACACACGTACACACACACACACACACACAACTTCTTGCACATTTTACTACACACTTTATCATGGCTGTCAAGAGAGCGGCTGAGAGTGCACTTATTGTAGCCTCGGCCTGTACTGTGGCTTTGAACACACTAGAGTAAGACCTGTGAGATGTCGACGACTGCTGTGCTGGAAGGTTGTGACGTGAGAGCCTGTGTATGTGGGTGTGTTTAAGAGTGTTTTCTTTTTTTTCAGCCCTCTCCCCCATGTCAGCAGACCTCAAAGGAAACAGCAGCAGCAGACATATATCCTGTCAACACTGATGCAAACCTCAACTTCCATACACCCCCTCGCTGTACTGTCAAAACCCCTGTTATCATAGCTCATAACCCAAACTGCCCACTCATAATTCAAGGCTTTACTAGAAATTTCCCTACAATCCTTTAGCACCATTTGTAATTTCATAGGTGATTTCCTGGATATCGTTACTCATCCAGTATCAGTCATTTTCATTTTCAGTTTTAGATATTTCATTATCTTCCCCATGACATAATGATACAATACCGGTGTAAATTGGTTGTTGTTAGTCAGAGTGTGTTTACTGTAATCTTACAGGATGTGTGACTTGAAACTGACTTAACAGAAGCAAACTAACTCAATAGCATTGAATAAAAAAAGAAACATTGACTAGTAAATGAAGCCAATATGATAGGATACACTATGTCTGAATCAGCAACAGTCATAACTGAATATTAGAACAGGCTTTATAGTGACAGGAACATTACTTGCTTTTCTCTCTGAATGAATGAGTAAAACAAATATCAATAGAGCCTCTGATAACAACATCCACTGCTTGCTTTTATCTCCTTTTTCCGATTGGAGGGATTATCTAAGATTATTTGGGTGGTTAGGGTTTTTAATCTGGAAAAAAACCACTGTAATCCAGGAGATTTATCTCATCCCCGATTCGAATCTTAGATGCCCATGTGGCCACAGCTTTGACTCATCTGTTTGAGGTGGGGGGAGATCGCCATGCCGGCGTCTAAACGTTAATGCGCTCTGGGGCAGTGACAGTCAGAAGTTTATTTTAACTCATTGTTGGAATAAATTAATGAATAAATAGAAATTTGTTTTTTGTAAGGGTTTGTAGAAACCTGAATACAGATGTGTCAAATAATAATAATCAAAACTCAACCACGCGATTTCTGTTGTATCTCCCACAACTTGATCTCATATGATTTCTCACCTAATTCATAAAACAAACCAGATCCTACAACTCTTGAGTGACACACAGTATTTCAATACCTTTTCTCACTTTCTGGACATGACTTGACACTTCATGCTGGGAAATTTATTTGACTGTGGAGAGAAATCTACAAACGGAAGTGAAAAAACCTCTACCACCATTTGAGAGTGTTATTACTGTATTCATCACGCTGTGCACACTTTGTAGTTTTCCTCCCTTTTGGACCTCCTTAAGCCTTTGGCTGTTCTCTGTTGAGTCATCATCATCCTACAAAAAAGAAAACACACATCACTGCATGCTGTTATTGGAGCTTTTAAATCCAAATTTAAAACTTCTGATTTTTTTTACATGAACATAACTGGCATCATTTTATAAAAGAAGTAAAGATTCATTCCAAATAAAAAACTAACCCTAACCCTAACCCTCATGCAATGTTGTTATTCATTCATTTAAAGCAGAAAATCTACTTTTATACAAGTTAGGGTTTTATTTCTTTTCACCTCCACCCTTCATGTGAAACCCATCCCCCGCTTCCACCCACATGCCGTCTCTCACCCCAGGACAACTGTGAGGCCTACGCTCGCTGCCAAACTCAGTGCTGTAACCAAGGCGATGACAGCTACAAGCAGGTTCTCTGTAGGCTGTAAAGGTGAGTAGTCTCCATGAGCCAGTGAAGGTAGGGTGACGGAGACTTGGTTGGTCTGAAGAGGCAAAGGGGAAACTGTGAAGGCAGAGGGGTTTTTTAACACAACGTATCACTCTTAAAATCAAAGACTTTAAAAAGACATGCTGCCAAACACCTCATACATTTTAAGAGGTTAAATATGTTAGTACAGGTATGTGAGCACTTCAGAAAACAGCAGGGATCCAATACATTAAGGATACATTGGCATGTAAATGAAGACTATAATCACCCCATCCCATCAATGCATTACAATTTTTCATAACCCAGGCAGATTTAGGTTTAAATCAAAATTTCATTTTACAAACACCTTTCTTCTGTCTTGAAGTCATATTTAGTAATTTGGAGATGCCCAGTTAGAGTAGAATCTGATATGAAGGAGCTACAGGTGGGGCTGATGGGAAGATGGTCTTCTAACCTGAAAGACTTTGGCCTCATCATCAAAGATAGTTAAAAATAGTGGAAAACTGACCAGAAGTTGTAAGAAGGATTTGATCACTGAGATTTCATGAAAGATCATTCATGAAATTTTAAAATAATGTTCATATAAGAGAGTAAATAAACACATTTTGTTTCTTTTAAAAACAGATACTCCTTTTGAGAAATGCATCCCTCTGTTTCCATCATAGTTTAGTAATTTGGGGCATAACTGTACATATTAACCCGTATTTACCTAAATCATCTTCACCTCTGACTTTCTAGAATGAAACAAATAAAAGAAAGGAATGATAGGAAGGATATTTCTCTCATAATTTAAGATGCAATAGCTAACCTCAAAGTGTCACATCCTGTGTTTGTTATTGAGATGCAGCAAACCACCGGAACTGTTAAGGTTCAAAGAAAAAGTTTCAGAGTCTAAATAATATCAGAAATTAAAACAGTAGAAAGGTTTTCTCTGTTTTTAATAATTGAAAATGCCACCATAGCAGCCTATTTATTATATAATGGTTTATAAGTGGTATGGATTAGTGTGATTATATGTTTAAAAATAAATTAGCCGATCAGAAATGACAGTGAAGTCTACAGGTTAATTTTATATCTAACACAGGTATCATGTTTCCCTGTTGGAAATACCCAGACTATTGAAGTATATATATATATATATAAAAGCATGTGTTCCTACAGACATTTTAACCATGACAGTCATATTTTGTTTTGAAGGTAAATGGGGTTTTTCTTCACTAGTTCAGGGTATTTTTGCTGAGTCAGTGGCAGTTTCTATAGGAGACCCAATAAGTACTGGTCAGAGACCATCTTGGAGTATGGAAAAGGTAAATATTGAAAAAATAAACATGTATTCAATTAAATTGATTTATATGGAGCCATTTCACAGCACTTGTAATCTCAAGGTGCTTTACAGAGGATGGTTATTCAAGTCACACAGACAGACTGGTTAATAGTTTTGAATCTAGGGAAACCCAGCAGATTGAACTGAGTCACTGACTGCAGAATTCACTCCTGGATGATCACGTGGAAACAGTGTAGAGTTACTTGCATTGTGTTATTGACTTTGCAGTTCCTCATATCGAGCATGTGTGCATTGACAGTGGAAGGGAAAACTCCCTTTAAGAGGAAAAAACCTCTAATAGAACCGATTTGCCATCTACTGCAGCTGATTAAGAGTTTAGTAGAACAGAGGCGAATGCACAAAAGGAACACAGAGACACTGATCGAAAAATGCTTCCTACATTAAATATGGTAATGGTAGACTAGCTTATCGGTGACTAGTTATGAGAGATTTTACTTTTTAAGAAAAGATAACTGTACTTAATAAAACAAAACACACACTAAGCACAAAGTGTGTCACTGTGCGTTCAAAAATTCACTAAGTAACTGAAACATATAACGTAGCTATAAAGCAATGGTCAGAATAAAACTTTGTAAACCTAAAGATAAGTTATTGAAGGATCCATTCAAAATTTAAGAAAGGTGGATTCCTTTTTAAGTGAATATCAGTGATTTTAGGAGTTGATTTTGATGCAGACCTTTAACTAAACAGTTTAGAATCAGTCAGCACACAAACTTGTGTTATTGTTATAAGATCATCTTTGATATGGTAAACCCCTAATTGATAAACTTTTACTTGAACTGTTTTGAGTGTTTTTACATTACCTTTATTAAAACAGAAAAACATTTTTTTTATTTCGTTGTAAATACACCATATGTAAACAGAAACATCAACATCTTTTATTACAACTTTTACTGGTTCCAACAATGAATTTTAAGGGATGTGTTAAATAAGCAAGACTTAAAACAATGGTATAAAGAGAGATCCCACTTATAAAAGCAAAATACAAATGAAAATGGTTAATTAAAATTAATTTGACCAGAAAATTTATATAACATTTCCTCTTAATGTAGACCCCAAACCCATTAAAAAAGAAGGTGTTTCTAAATGTACAGCTAGAGAAATATCCTCTTCCTACTTCCTCAGCCGAAAACGTTCTATGGATAAATACATGTTTATTTAAGCCCCAAATTATTTAAGTTATGAAAAGAAATCAGGTAGATAGCTATAAAAATGAATTTTGTAAAGAAAGTATACATTTTCTAAAGGAAGTTTTTATTTTCTTGAATAAATCTCATTTAGTATGAAGTTATTTTATTGCAAGAAACATTTAATTTTAAACATTTTTGCCTACCCTTTCACAGAATGATAACAAATATGACCATAGCTGTGTCACCATGAATTAGGTGGCTTGTAACAAGAGGAAGATAATTTTGTTAGTAAGAGAATATAAAAAAATCAACACCATATTTTGATGAGGTGAGTAAGAACTACCATCTATGAAATGGATCTGATACTACATCGGCAGCTTTGGAAATACTGTGCTCTGGATGGAGTCAACTGTTTGCCTCACTTGTAATGACATGTCTGAAACTTGACTTCACCTGTGAGTAGGAATGTGACTCGATAGAAGATGGTTCCAATTTGGTCTTGCAGAGAGCAGCGATATGTTCCTTGCTCCTCCAAGCGCAGCTGATTCAGGACCACAGACGAGTCATGTGTCACTACTAAGGTCTTGAAGTCCTTTTCAGTCAGCTATATATAAAAAATTAGAAGTGATAAATAAGGAGTAGGGCAGATAGCAGGCAGGAAAAATGCATTCATGCTAACACACAACAGCCAAATGAGTGACAAAACAGGACATACAAATACACATCATTATTCAAAAACAACTGGTTAAAAAAACACTGTATAACTAAAAAGTACGGATCTAGTCTGAGCTTCAGCCTGGTTTTTGGTGCAACCAACAGAAGCTGGTCAGCAAATCTTAGGGCCCGTGTAACTGAAAGAAACGTTTCTGCAAAATACTGCTGACCTGGTTGTTGAACTTTAAACCTCAGTAAATGGTTACACAAAGATTTGCAACCTGTTGCTTAACATATAGCTCCTGTTCACAAAGTTTTGGGACACCGGTGTGTGAATTTTAATCATTACTGGATAAAATTATGTTTTCTTTCTAATAAAGCTAAAAAAAGTCACGTCCATCCATGTTTTAATTATGTCAAGACACTTAAAGGGGAGCTACTATGGAGGATAAATGATTTGGCTGAAGATACTGTAATTCTGACAGCCACTTGCAAAGAAGTAAATACAAATGTTTTTTTCAGAATTAACCATTAAAAGAGATGATACTATTATTAAAGTAAAAAGCCAAGAATTAAACCTTTTGGAAATCCAAAGGAAGGAGATGCTAAAATGAATTTACAGTTTTCTGTAAGAACAGAGAAACTTGTGTCCTGCCAGCATGAACAAAAACCAGCCTAATGCTGCATCTGTTAACATTTAGTTGGAGCGGTTGTGGGAAATAAATTGAAAGTAAAGTTAAAGTACAGTCATATCTAATTAAAGTAAAATATTTGTATTGACTGGATAAAAGGACTATCTGAAATCAACTCTCTTTAAGCAGGTACTACAAATAAATTAATAATAGCCACATTTGTCTGTTTTAAATGTTGTGTATTGGTCAAATGTAATATTCTAATCCTATATTTCTGTTTTAATTATAAAAATATATTATGTATATAATAGACAGAAAAAATGGTTTAAAATATTCATTTGTGTTTACTATAGCTTTAAATTTTCTCACTTAGTGAAATTGGTTATTGAAAACATATAAACTTTTCTGTAGTATTATCATTTATTTTATATTAATATTAGGTCCAAAGTGATCAATTTTAAATGAGAACGATGTCATCAGTGCTTCCTTCTAAAAGTATTTCAGCTGTGAGACCGTTTTGTTCCCTGGTTCTCCAGGAGCCCAGGAGTAGTAGTACTCTGGTTTTCCCAGTAAGCTACGATGCCATGGAAGGAAACAGTTCAAAACTGCCTGGCCTCCCTCCTCTCCCTGCAATGGATACACTGGGAAAACATGAGAGGAAACAGAACAAGAGATTTGCCATTTATTTGTTTCCGGATTATTTCTATAATCTTTTTCATTAGCACTGCACATGGACATGCAGAGGCATTATGCTTTAGAACACATTTCCACACCCGTGACAAGCTTTAATATACTCTGAAGTACGATGCACTCCTGCTTCATAGGTAGACCTACCGCTCATTATCTCATGGAATGATAAACAAGGTATAAATAGAATATTATAAAAAAGAAAATTTTAAAAATACCCCCACAGTCCAGCTGGTCTGACAGAGATGGACAGAAGTACATTTTGTATTTGCAAGAGACACAGTCCATTACTCTTCTATTAAGAAGTCCTGTAACTCACACAAACACACACATGTATGTACATGTGTTGAGCAAACATGTACCAACTCAACATGGTTTGCACAAGCAGAAGCAGCACAGGTGGTGGGATCAGCAATCAAACTCACCACACTTGTTGGGGCAAAGTCCTTCAGGGAAAGAGAAAACAGACAGATGGACCTAAAACTAATGCACAGCAGAAAGTTGCAGACAGTGCTTTGCCTCATACTGGACAGAGCGCTCACTATTATTTAGGTTGATTACCATCAGGGATAAAAGCATCCAAGTGTTTCTCTAAGATCTTCCTTCCTTTCTCCATGATCTGAATGGTTTCAAATGTTAGGGACCCTTAAACATAGAAACAGGATACACTGCTGTTAGATGTAATGCAAAAATATGAATAGTATTTGAGATTACCTCTTTGTAGTGTAATTATTAACAGTTACCAAATAATTTCAAGTAACCGTTTCCACATTATTCATCTTTTTTTTCCCTTACCAGTAGGTTCTGCTTTCCAGAAGTGATCAAATTCACTTTGGTACTCAGTTTTGGCTCTGTACAATGTGGTTGGATCTATGCAGTTACCAAACAAAACAAAAGCATCTTTAGAACGCTCCCCCGAAATTAATAACATTTAATCAGACACATGGTTTATGGTCTCACCAATGACCCCCTTTCGATTCCGGCTTGTGTCTTTGTATGTCTCGTAGGCGTGGTCGCAAATTGTTTGTAACTCAATTTGCTCATTCACCGTAGGAGCAGACGAAATGAAATCGTCATGCATGTTCCTGATGGAACGGTCGCACTGCAGACAGGCCCGAGTTGTACAGATGCAGGAGATCAGGGTCACCAGAATCCAGGACATCTTCCTGCAGCTCTCTGCCGCTTCAGCATCACAACCTGTGCGTTTGTGAGATCAGAAAATTTTAAAGCAGATATATCTAATAATATTCCTTAAGATACAGCACTGCTCAGATGAGTTTATCATAGGTATGGATGTTACTGTAATTGTGTGTTTTCTTTATTAATCTATTTAAATAGCATTTTTTAACAAACATACTATTAATTTATTTTTAACTCATCTGAGCTCATACTGCATCAACATTTGCTGCTAGAATACTTTATTAAGCAAAAAAGATCAAGATATGGTACTTATCAGCTTAAACTGGATTACTGCTAATGAAACAAGAGTTGATTGTCCTCTTGTATCCATCTTTTGATTTAAAAGTTTGTTTCTCTCCCAGCTGATCTTCGTTAGCTTCATCTGATTTTCTGTATTTCATTTCAATTCATTTAAATGCTGTATTGAGTTTGAACCTTTATTGGTTCATATATAGATATTTTCTCATTATAATCAAAATAACAGAAATAATACAATTATTCACATGCTTGAAAGTTTATGCTTTATGTTGCTACTGCTGGAACTGTGGCAAACATTAAACATAACAGAAACTCCAACATGGTGTTAATAGTGCTTTGCAAAACTAGTCATGCTACTTTCCAACTTCTTTTTTGTAAACAAAAATCTCTAAAGTATGTTGTACATTTTAATTTAACCTCCTATTTCCCTTTCACATTTCCCTTAGAAAATGAATTCCATCTTAGACTAATTTCATTTTTGATACACAGCAGGTAAAATAAGTCTTGGACAAGCCTCAGTTTGTCTCAGTAAATATATTTCTAGAGGTGTTATTCACATGAAATTTTCACCAGATTTCGGTAACAATCCATGCAATTCACACATACAGAGAAATCAAACCATAGTTTTGTGTAATAATGTGGAATGACACAGAGAAAAAGTACAGAACACACTTACTGAAATGTATTTAACACTTTGTCTTTCCATAGCTTTTCTATTGGATTCAAGTCAGGTGATTGGCTGGCCTGTTCTAGCAGCTTTATTTTTTTCCCTCTGAATCCAATTGAAAGTTTCCTTGGCGTCATTGTCTTGCTGAAATGTCCACCCATGTTTCATCATCCAGGTAGATAGCAGCAGATTTGTATCAAGAATGTCTCTGTACATCTTTCCAGTCATCCTTCCTTCAATTACTTGAAGTTTGCCAGAACCATGTGCAGAAAAATAGCCTGAAGTCAGGATTTTTTTGGGGGGTGATGTGCAGTGCCATTTGACGTCTAAACATGATGTGTATCATGGCATCCAAAGAGCTCAGTTTTGGTCTCATCTGACCAGTATTTCACACGCTTTTCTAAATGTTGTGCAGCAAACTTTGAATGAGCTTACACATGCTTTTTCTTCAGTAATAGAGTCTTGTGTGGTGAGCGTGCATACAGGCCATGGCGGTTGAGTGCATTGCTTATTGTTTTCTTTAAAACAATTGTTTCTGAAGCTCTCCAAAAGTGGTCTTTGGCTCTTGGTCAACTGTTCTGATACTCCGTTTCAGTCCTCTGTCAGAAATCTTGCCAGGAGCACCTGGTCATGGTCAGTGTATGGTGAAATATGTTCTTTCCACTTCCGGATTATGGCCCCAACAGAGCTCACTGGAACATTCAAAGGTTTAGAAATCCTTCTGTAACCAATGCCATCATTATGATTTGCCACAATAAGGTTGCAAATGTCTTGAGAAAGCGCTTTACTTTTGTTGTTTCTTCTGTGATACAAGTTACACCTTTTTATAGGCCATCATTTGGGACTGAAGCAGCTGGTATTAATTTTCACTAACAAGGGGCAGAATTACTTTTTAATTACCTAGAGATTTTGGCTGGTGTCTTGGCTTCCCGTGTATTTTTGAACATCCCTTTCTTCACATGTTCAATACTTGTCCCTGTGCCAATGTACATTTTTACACATACAGTGGGGAGAACAAGTATTTGATACACAGTTGATTTTTCAGGTTTTTCCACTTGCAAAGCATGTAGAAGACTGTAATTTTTATCATAGGTTCTCTTCAACTGTGA
>JAUZNJ010039249.1:0-10799 GCA_034780135.1 Jordanella pulchra | reverse complement strand
GATAGATAGATAGATAGATAGATAGATAGATAGATAGATAGATAGATAGATAGATAGATAGATAGATAGATAATGCTATTGGGAAAACATTTTATAGATATAACACATAACACAGTGGGTTCATGTGTTATTCATGTAGGCAGTTGTGCAACATTTGGGTTTCTAGCCCTAATCTGTCAGCTAGAGCCATCCAGTGGTGCCTTGAGGAAATTTGAAAAGTTTCAATTCACTGGTTCAAGCTTGTTTTTCTTTATGTCTTTTTATTTTTCACTCAGCTACTTATCTACATTTTTTTGCCTATCAAGCTGAGAGTTAATTTGACAGCATGATTCCCTTTTTTTCTGTTTAAAGTGCAGAAAGAAATTACATGAATTTAGATGAAAGGTGCACTTTAGAAGCAAAATAAACTGTTGAGTGTCCTATTACAATTTTTGCTCTTGCTGTTTAAAATTAAGAATATGATTTGTTTGGTTGTTTTTTTTTTGTGTGGAAAGCGTTCTGTAAAGAATTTTAAATCAGTCTTTCATAAATGTTATGTCTCTCTTTAGCAGATTTTGTGTAGCTTTTCTGGCTGAAAAACATTTCTAACATGCAGCGAATTCTATTAAAACATGATTTCAAAATGTGAAATAACACAAAACAATCTAATTATTTGTAATTATTCTGATTATTTATTTAGCTCTATAACAGTATGATTGATTTTGAGGGTCTGAAATCTGTGCACCCATAATATGACAACAAGTGAATAATTTTATTTTTTTTCCACATAACAGGCCATGTTTTTCATTGAGATCACAAACGGCTGCGGAAATCTGATTTGTATTCAGCTCCTCTGAGTCAATGAGTTGTAGGACCTCCTCTCTCTGCAACCACAACTGCAAGTCTTTTGGGGGCATTGCACATCTAGAAACTGAAAGTTTTACAAGGTCTTCATTGCATATTAGTTCAAGCTTGGTCATATGGGATGGAGAGTATATGTGATTATCACTTGGGAAGAGGTAGTATAAATTAGATTAAAGCCTACAGTTTGTTTGTTTGTTTGTTTTTTCAAACAAATGCACTGTCCCTGTGGTGTTATCGATATGTGAAACAAGTCCTTCCCAACATTCTGTGCTTTTTGCATCCATGTAAAAGTTTTTTTTTGTCCTGGCTGGGTCAATTTTGGTCTGGTCCCCTGCTGTTGCTGACAAAAAACATCCCCTCAGCATGATTCTTCCACCAACTTGTAGTACAATCTCAGATTCAGGGTTTTGTTTTTTCCTCCATCAAACTTTGTCATTTCTATAAAAAGCTGTGTTTTTGCATTGTCTGACGAAATGTGTTTGTTTTTTTTACTTTTCACACCAATATGGCTTGCATCAAGCTTGACTTTAAACTTTCCACTTTCATTAAAATACTCAAACTAAAACCTCAATCAAGTTTTGATACTTTTTTAAGACCCATAAATAAAACTAAAGACTTTTACAATTTCTATCAATTCTTTCCTTTATATTATTTTCATATATTTCAGTTTGACACCGATCCTTCTGAATTAACATAAGAAACCTTAAACCAAGCTTCATATCAGTTAAATAATGATAATTACTACTGCACAGAAACCTCCTTAAGCTGACGCTATTACTATTCCCAAATTACCATAATTTTCGGCATCCAGACACGCTGACCTGTAGCATAATCCGTTCCCATGGGAACGACAGCCTGACGGAAGCTCGCGCGGTGATAGAAGGGGGGGGTGAAACGCGAAACGGACTGGAGGAGCGCAGGGAGGCCATTGCCTGACGTGGAAGGTGTCAGGAAGGGGAAAAAAACAACCTCCACAGCTGAGGAATCGGTGAAGGTTCAGACTGTCGCTTTTAGGGAACACGGCACAATGAGTTTGGATAAAGCTAACCTGTGTGACTCGCTGTTAACCTGGGTAAGTCTGAAGTTAGCAAGCTTACCAAGCGAAGCTAACCTCCCCGGGGCTAACAGGTGACAGCAGGTGTTCGGTAAATAAACGTAAATAAAATGTGAGCTTTTGAAGGCGAGAGATGCAAAGTATTGTGTTTTTACCATCTGTGATTACATTAAAGTAGTAGGTAGCTCCGGAGACTGTGTTACATGTTATTCTGTGAAGCTAAAAAGCTGTAAACTAATAGGACATTTTGGTGCTGGTAGTGGTCTGCTTCCCTAACTGACTGTGATGTCGTTAAAGTTAACCAGTAAATAAATAAACACTAACAGATTAGACTATGCCTCCAACATGTTAACTTTAAACCTCGAAGGTAAATCCACCGGCTTGGCTTTTATTCAAAGACTTAAGGTCATACACCGAGAACACGTTAAATCTGGATTCCCTTAGAAGTGTTTAGATCTGTCCTTTAGGGTGGATGAGAAGGAACTGGTTTGAGTCACTGCAAACTATACTAACCTCATCCTCATAATGGATTTAAGAAAATATGTTGAATAACATCAACAACTTCTGGAGGATAAAAATGTAAAAATAGAATTAGCATAGGCTTACAAAAAATAAGTAAATGCTAGGTTAATGTATTTATTGTGTTCTTTAATACTTTAGCACTAACAGGGTTTTTGGTTGTGGGTGAGTTTTTTTTTTTAGACTAGATGTTTGAGATTCGAAATCAATTACAACACCTTACAAAAGTTTTCACACTTTCACCTTTTCACATGTTTTACACAAAACACACATTCAGAAACCTAATTGTATAACCTAATTTAACTTCACATGAACTGATTTTCAAGCCTGTTTTTTATTGATAATGCTATTCTGTTAAGAGCTAGGGCTGAAAAAATTCATTGGATTAATCGATTATTGAAATAATCAACATGTCAACTAATTTAGTAATTGATTAATCAATAACTGGAGCAAAGAGATTCTAAATCACGCCTTTACCTGCGGTTCTCAATGGTACCTTTTCCCTTTTCAAGACAAACATGGATCAGTGCTGCATAAACGGGATCATTGACATACTGAGATATCTTTAAGGAATATGCTAAGAAAAATAGCCCTAAGCTGAGAGGTTTTCCATGTATTGTAAATGCTTCATTGCTGGAGATAGAATTGAATCATTTTGTTTTTTTATAGCTGTGATTTGATTTCTGCACAATCTCTCTTTTTTTTTTTTTACTTGAGAGCCTTTATTTTGTAGAAGCCAGTGATAAAAGCTACTCTTTTACATTCTAACATTTAATTTTTTTTTTTTACTCTCAGTTGCAGACATTTCAGGTTCCCTCATGTGAGAGCAAGCAGGACCTAACAAGTGGAGTGGCCATTGCTCACGTGCTCCACAGAATGTAAGCTTGTCTACTTATTGCTGTCATGCTGGTCCGATCAGTGCTCAGGAAGGAACTGAATCTAATGTTTTTTTTTTAAAAAAATCAATTAAAGTTCAGAAGTTCTCTGGTCAGGAGTAAAACTTTAGGCTTTTGATGCTTTGAACTGTTCTGTTTTTGATATGGAGAGATTGTGCATAAGTGCTTTTTACACAAAAAATACTTTTGTTCCCTCTTTCTAATTTGATGTTGTTGTTTTTTGTTTTTTAAGTCATTGAAAATTTATAATGCCATTAAAAGGAAGGAATCCTAGTTGGATGTTTAACCTTCTGGCAGAAGTTGATTATTTTCTTTCATTTAAAAGTCTATACATTTGGACCAGGATTGACAACGTTACGTTTCCAAAGTTTTTTTGTTTGTTTGTTTTGTTTTTTACCTTTATTTAACCAGGATATTTCCATCAAGATAAAAAAAAGGAAAAACCCTTTCAAGGGAGTCCTGGCAAAAAATGTAAGGAAAATATTGATTCCATCGTTTCTCATAAGGTGTTAATGGCTATAGAAGCATCCATGTTTCCTGTCCACGTTTAAAAGCTCTAAATATAACATTTATTTTAGCCTGAGTGGATTAGAAAAATAATCCAAAATTAACAGTAGATTAACAGTTTTGCTTCCAATTTCTGGTTTAAAGAGCATTGAAGCTGGTTTTTGTGTACTTTTGGGAGTAGAATGGTTTAAATTTAAGACTAAGAGCCCAAAACGGGGTCAGTGGTGGAGCAGCGGCCCGTACATAGAGGAGAGCCTCTTCACTCTGTTACTGTGTCTAAAAGAACCAAGCAGAAGGCTGCTTTTACTGCTCTTGCTTCCTGTGTATTATGGTATCCAGAGATCTACTGTGGCTCCATCCCTCCTGTGTTCTCATTAACAGAGACCCCTCTTGGTTTAATGAGACCTGGCTCGGCAGGATCAAGGAGGAGACCGAGGCCAACTGGCGCCTGAAGGTGATTTGTGAAGCAGCAGACTATCTTTTTATTTATCGTCGTTTGTCTTTGGCTACCATTAGAATCAAAACACCAACTCCTGTTGTCGTTCTAGGTCAGCAACTTGAAGAAGGTCCTGAAAAGCATGCTGGAGTATTACCACGACGTAAGAAGGCTTTAGCAGCTGTCTCAATACATCTTAATCAGTTGAATTATCATTAAACGTTAACTCATTTAGATAATTTGATAAAAAATTTGAGGCTCAGACTATAAACATAGTTTAAACATAGTTTGTTTTTTTATGTTTTGCTTTTTCATATGTTTGTCATTATATAGATACAACACTTGGTCAGGGCTCCTTTTTACACTGATTACCAACCTGAGCTTCTGCTGGATATGGGGTCTTCCTTTTCCTGTGCGATTCTCCATAAATGAGGTTTAGGAAGGTTTGTTGATTAATTAACTACAGAGATACTGTAGTGGTTGAAACAGGAATGGGTCAGATTCTGCTGCAGAACAAACTCTGCATCTCTGTGAAGCAGAGAGAAGCATCAAGCTGTGTTTACTTTAGACTTAAAAAAACACAAACTGATAAACATCTAGGCTCCAAGAGTGTAATCCAGATTAAGTTCTGGGTTACATTAGCTTTTCCGTTTCAGAAAGCTAGTAAGCAGTTACCCTGATTAAAGTTATGATAACAGATTACTCCACTAAAAACAACCCAAGAGTTGTTTGGACGAACCTTGAGTATTTTCTACGCTGTAGCTGAGAAATCTGAACAAGGAAGTGTTTGAAATGACGCTTCCTTTTCTGGAGGAACCTGTTCAGGTTCCTCTGAAGAGATCTCCATCAGAAAAGTGTGATAAGAACACGATTAGGTGTTTATCTTTTCCAAAGGAATACCTCTTCTTAGAAATTTGCTTTGATAAAGATTTTGATATTTTAAATAACATTCATATGGAGCATTTTCATGTTGCCATTACGTGTTCAGTGTGAAAACCTGCTACACATAAAGATTTTTAGGAATAACATCAATAATTGCTGCCTGTGATGTTGCAGCTAGACACACATTGAGTGCACACATGGTGGTGTTTTAAAATATAAAAATTTACCCAAAAACATTTTAAATGTCACATTTTTGTTATTTACTATACTTTCTTCAGATTTACAGTATCCTCTATCACATTTAGTTGCAATATAAATGTTAAAATCTATCTAAATATTTATAGATATTTATGTCTAAGCCTGTCATCTAATAAATGTATCTTGAATCTAAACTTCGAATCTAAATTTATATCTCTTATGTTAAATCTGTATCTCAAATGTTTGTCATTTAACTTTGTTCCTTTACCAGCTCAATTTGTGGCCACGCCCCAGGAAGGAGGAACAAATGAGAAAAGGACGCATCCTTTGAAGGATTCAGTCCACCTTTCCTTGTCAGTCCCTACATCTTGGGGGTGTGGCCACACATTGAGTTGTTATCGGCTTCTTCTCTGCTGTTGGTAAAACATGTTATTTACGTTCCATTGACGAAGGCCTCATATGCTTGTGTTCATGCTAAACTCAGAGTTAATTAGGTGCAGAGTTTAGTTACCTGATTGATATCATCTGTTCTGAAAGCAAATACTCTGATTATGAAAGTAAGGGGTATAAGTACTCTGAGTATCTGCTTTCTACTCAGGGTAGGATGGAGATTCTTTTTAAAACATGGCTCAAGAGATAATACGGCCCCCCAAATCATCACTTCACTCTGACCACCATGCAACTTGGATTCTGTTCCTTTGATTTTTTTGTTCATGCTCTGATTCTTTGATTTCCAAATTAAATTCAAACTTTACTCTGGGGGGGGGGGAAAGCTACTTCTTCCTAATCTACATAAGATGTTTCTTACCTCGTCCTTGGTTCCGACGTTGGCTTCACACAAGAAATGCACAAACGAGCTGATGTTCTGGAAAGTTCTCGCATGATGGCTCTTGAAGCATGGATTCCAGCTGCAGTCGACTCCTTTTGAATCTCCTCCAAAACCTTTGAAAAGGGTTTGATTCACAGGCTTTTCAAGTGTGCAGTTATACCTTACGCTTGTGCACTTTTTTTCTCCTTCCCCTCAACTTTCCATGTGTTTCAGCGCTCTGTTTATGACCAGTTGTTCTACTTCGTTCTTTCCTGGGATTGTCTATCGAGGAACAAAGCCAAAATATTTCTGTATTTTTCTTTGTCTATATTCCAGATAAACTACTAGCTGTAACCCATATTTTTAAATCGAACTACTGTAGAAAACAATCCTTTTGATCATGTTCTGTTTCTTCGAGCTTCACCTGTACTTCTCTACTACTCTGTTTGGTTCATGACATGATATTTAATGTCTCTCCTTCCCGTGCCATGATTAGGTGCTTGGTCAACAGGTCTCCGATGAGCATTTACCAGACGTGAGCCTCATTGGAGAGATGGGAGATGTGGCCGAGCTGGGCAAGCTGCTACAGCTTGTGTTGGGTTGTGCTGTGAGTTGTGAAAAGAAGCAAGGTAAATGGGGGGGATAAAAGCTAGAAAAAAAAAAGATTTATTTTTTAGCTCTTCTGAAATTGTCTGTTGAACGGATGCTCTGATGATAGAACCTGAGTTTTATTTTAGGAAAACACTTTTTTTTGTTAAGTTAATCTGTTTTTTGGCGGCATGTTAACAGCTATTGTCGTCGTCTCCCAAACACAGAGCAAATCCAGCAGATTATGACACTTGAGGAATCTGTCCAGCATGTTGTGATGACAGCCATTCAGGAGGTGAGTGAGCATCCCTACTTATCCTCCCTGTTCGCTGCTTCTTCTTTTTTTTTTTTTTGCAATAATCCAGCTGTTAGTCATGGGTTTAATTCAGAAGGAAAGAAATACGGATCAGCATTAGATTGAAATAATTCCCCCAAAACCCTGCTTTGTGCTATTCTAAGAATAGATTTAGTGTTTTGAGGGCCAACACGGTAGGAGTTAATATATAAAATAAATAAAGCTTAGAAGGATTGTCTTTAAATGTAAGATATTAAATCTGAACAAACCCACTCCTGTTGATAAGATTCTCAGTTATTCCATAATAACTTGAGCTTGTCTTCTGCTGCTTTGTTTTTTTAGCTTTTAGCGAAGGAACCTTCATCAGAACCAGGAAGTCCAGAGACTTACGGGGACTTTGACTACCAGGTAAAACTCATAAAACTGAACATTAGTAAATTATGAGTCAAAAGAAAAGTGATTCTTTGATGCCTCTAAATTAAATCAGTACAGTCAGCTGCCTGCAGAGATCACATAATTACTGAATCAAGTCTACTTTTACTTTAATCTTTGTAAAAGTTGTGTTATATTGTCTCACATTTGGCAAAACTTCACTAAAATGTTTAAATTTACCAAATAAACTACAAAAACTTCAATGAAATCATAGATCTAAGCTCTTCTGTCTGTTTTTTTCTCCACATTTTACCCTTTAAGAAAGTTTCCCAACATAACGTCTGATTTAACTCAATAAAGTCGTCCCTTTTGTGAGGTGTTTCCCCCCCCGGGCCGCCTGTCCTCCCTATTTGAAGGACAGGGACTTTTTTTGTGTTTATAGGCAACTTTAAATCAGAGACCACAAAATCACATGTGGTGTTCCCCAAGGTTCTGTTTGAGGCCCCCTTTTATTCCATATCTACATGTTCCCCCTAACTCAGATTTGAAAATACAACAAAATAGGTTATTATAACCATGCAAATGAAACACAGCTGTACATTACCATGTCACCAGGTGACAATGAACCCATTCAAGGTCTGGGTAAACTGTCGAGCGATTAAAGGTTAGCATATAGCGTCAGTTACTTTATCTAGAAACCACCACTCAGGCCATAAATCTGGTTGTGATTAAATCAGACCTGAGCCTTCAGAGTCCTATAAAGATAGTAACTAAGTCAGCCTTCCAACATCTAAAGAACATGAAAGGACTAATGTCTCGACAGGATCTAAAAAAACTAGTTCATGTGTTCATGCATGATCAATTACTGCATCGTTGATTCATGGATCTGCCTGCAGATGATCCAGAATGCTGCCACCAGCATCCTAACTAATACTAAGAAAGTGGGGAACATCAGCTCCTCAAATCTCAGAGGATAGATTTAAAAATACTTCTTTTGGTCTATAAATCACTGAATGTCTTGGCTATAAAATACATGGCAGACATTGTCGGTGTATCAACTATCCACTTCTCAGGTCTTCTAGTTTTACTTTGTATTTAGTTTTACTTCCCTCTATTATGTACAGCATTTTACTTTTCACAATGTTTTTTTTATTATTATTATTTTATTTTGCTCTGTTTATACACTCTGAGTTACCATAAAGTAGGAAGGGTCTGTGTGTATTTTAATGCACTGTCTGGTCTGACTCTGATGACATTTCTTCTGTTCATGCTTACAGTCCAGGAAGTATTATTTTCTGAGTGAGGAAGCAGATGAGAAGGAGGACCTAACCCAGCGCTGTCGAGACCTTGAACATCAGGTTAGTGTTAAATGGGAGTATTAAGCTCTGTTTAGCTAACATAACTTATTCTAAATCAGTTTTACAAAGCTCTTCTCTATACTGATATTCAGTTTTCAGACGGAGATCCAGATTTTCAGACGTTCCAGAGGAGAATACCTCGGTGCAGCTTTACTCTTCTGTACTGCATCCATGTTTTTAAAGTCCTATCTCACAACTATGCACTTTGATCTCTATTGATTATTTGTCTCTTGGCTTACACCAATGGCTGAGAAAGGGCTAAGTTATTTATTTTTTTCCCCCTTCAACATACTTTCTTGTCAATAGTTGCATAACATCTAGATGAAACTGACACATTGCCTTGGGATGGATCAGTAGCCAACAATAATTTGTGCTGCTCTCAGCCCACCTGTTTGTTTACTTGCTCAGCCCACACATTGGGAATTAGTCACTGGTGTTGTTTTAGGAGCTATTTACTGTTACTGGCCCAGGGCTAAAACATGCAATCTGTCCTTAAAGTTCAGGCTTTAGCTGTGGAAATACAACCACAAAAAGTTTAATCTCAGTCTTTTTAATATATATTTTTTATGCAGAATTGTCAAATTGTTAACTTCCTGTTGCTAATATAACCTGTTTTAGAGAACTCTGCTGTATTAAGCTAAAGTTACTTCAGTTTTTTAGCTGAAGTTCTGGTGGTCTTGGTTATCTATTGTGTTTAATCTTAGCATGGGGTTCTGGTTTAAACCTTAAGGGGAGCTTTTCTCCGCCTGTCAGCTGACAGCAGCATTGACGACAGAGCTTGTGAATTTACAGTAAAGCTTGTGTTTAGAGACCTTTTTGCATCAAGCGTGGTGAGTCTGCTGCTGTTGTATCTTGTATACTTAATTTCCCTGCACTAAGTGAACAATTTTATCTTCCTTACATTCTTGTACTTGGTAATGTTTCGCTTTTAATCTCACATCAGGATTACCGTTCACTCATTTCCACTGCTTCAGATTATTAGATATTTTTTCTTTTTAAGTTGCATTTTGTCCAAACAGAACCTTTTCCAATCAATCTTTACGTCTCTATTGGTAATGTTTGGGGTAAAGTTTCCTTCTGTTCCGGCAGCTGTCGCTGGGTGTGGAGGAGAGGTCGTCCCTGCAGGCGGAGATCCGCTCCCTGAGAGAGAGGCTAAGCCGCAGTGACTCTCTGGACGCCTCTGCCACGGCCATCACTGGCAAGAAGCTGCTGCTGCTGCAGAGTCAGATGGAGCAGCTGCAGGAGGAGAATTACAGGTACAGAAGTTGGGTGTGAGAATGTGATTGAGCTAATTTTCTAAACCTACTTGTGTATGCACTGAGTCATCTCGGTCGGTTGTGTTTTTTCACAATGACTCGACTAAGCCACATAAACCACCGTATGTCTCAGGCTGGAGAACAGCAGAGATGACTTGCGTGTACGTGCAGACGTGCTGGAGCGGGAGGTTGCCGAGCTGCAGCAGAGGAACGAAGAACTGACGAGTCTGGCGCACGAAGCCCAGGCGCTCAAAGATGAGATGGACATCCTCAGGTTAGAGCAGCAGTCACACTCCTAACTGTTCTCCCACTTCAGAATGAATCAGTCACAAGAGCCGCCGCAGTGATCAGCACAGCTTAACATGTAAGCTGCCAGGGATAAAAGGCAGAGACCTTTTTTTACTTTTAAAGCTGATAGTTGTGAGTGAAACTGTCGTAGTTATCACCAATAGGCGGTTGAGTCACATGGAGTCTTAGGGTTTCTGTTCATGCTTTACAGCTTGTTTCATTCAGTTCATTGATGGTTTTTATTGGCCAACAACCAAGGTTGATGCCCCTTAATCTTTTTAGCATTTTTGCTATTTTCCAAAAAAACATATTAAATTGTATTTTAATATGATTTTGATCAATAGATCAATAAATTAGTGATTGCTGTTAAACAACAACCGGTGTCTTTTATCCTCCAATCAGTAGAACCGGAGCCACAGATGTAGGGATGGGAATTGATAAGATTTTCACGATTCCGATTCCCTCATTGATTCTTTGAAACGATTCGATTCCTTATCGA
>JAUZNJ010039248.1:0-10799 GCA_034780135.1 Jordanella pulchra | reverse complement strand
ATATATATATCTATTTATATATATATATATATATATATATATATATATATATATATATATGTGTGTGTGTGTGTGATAATATTTATCTTATTATGATTATACATTTGTAAAAAATGTGTCGGTATTGAAACAAAACATACCATATCAACTGTTTTCATTATTTGTTACAATTACATAAAGAGCATGTAAAGGATCCAGTTCTTTAAAGTATTGGCTAGATATATTAAATGCATATATTAAATGCATAAGTTTAGAATTATTTAAAATCACGATTTTGACATCCACGAAACAAAAACATCACATAAGAGTTTTTTTGAGGAATGTCTTTAGATTTATGTCATTCAGTGCTTATTATGAAAACCCTATTTTACAGTATATTCATTTCACTGCTGTAGTCAAAACTACTTACATGCATCTCCGGAGCACAGCGTCCCAGCAAGTCAATAAGCGCTGAATAGAAGGTCATGATGGCATGCCCCATGTGAATAAGGTCATCGTCATTGTTATGGAGAGCCTCTCTTTAATAGGAATCGACCAGAAAAGCCACAAGAAAATTTCAATGTCAACAATCATACGTTATTTAGGGAAACAAAAGTTTTGAACTTGAGAAAGATTTTTTGACAATGAGACACAATATGTTAATTTTAGATTATCTATTATGTTTCTGTCCATGGGTGATACGGACATTGTTCTGTCTGAGTGCTGACTGGGTAAAGGTCCATCCATAGACGGGTCCTCAGAGATGCTAATGGCTTCCTTCATTGCTGCTAAGAGTCCATCTCCCTTATCTCCTCTCAGCGCAGGGCCAAAGCATTCAGGCCGACGAATCAGCAACCTCAAAACCACATATGCATTCTCCTCTACACTTTCACCTTTGGGCAAAAGAGAAGAGAAAAAAACAAAATAAATGCTGAAATTATTTTAGCCTGTATGAGAAAGAACACCTTGGACTGGCTATGTGCGGTGTGTTAATGTCTCTTTTGTGTGTTTAATGTTTCTTTTTTTTCTACTGTAAGCACATTTTTGTTGAATTCATGGGGCAAAAACTGATTAGCAGCTGCAGTCACAAAATAATCATATTCTGATTGTCATGAAACAAACTGGAGACTTTAGCTAAAAGGTAGAACTTTAAATTACAGAGGGACAGGCCAAATAGAAAACCATTTGGCTGAATGGTAAACAACCTCAAGGGCAATTTGGAGGGATGACTTTTAGGCACTGGTTCAGAAAAAAGATAATCAATAGCAGAATGAATTACCTCTGTTTCAAATGTCGAAGATAATGGGGAACATGAAATGAAGCGGCTATTTGTGGCTTTTAGGCTTTGCATTTTTCTCCCTGCTCAGAATCCTTCAGGTCCCATGAGCAATTATTATTCAATGGATTATATGCATTAAAATCATTTCTAAATGCCTCAATAAATAAGGAAAATACATTCAATAATTAAAAATGTAGTTATAAAGGCAGTATTTATTAGTTTTATTAGTATGCTTTTGCAGTTTTATATTTTAAGCAGGGGCACAGGGAAGTCTAATGTCAGAAGGTCTTGTGACGTTAAGATGCAAAAACATTTTTCACGAGAGGTCTGTTTCCTCATTCACCCTCTAATTGCAATCTCATTTAAAGCTAATACGGTTGTGATTGAAAGTTTACATATCCTTGCATTAAAAACAGAAAAGAAATCAGCTGCTAGTAAAATAAATTGAAAATTACTAAAGTTAAAAAAGTGGAAAACATGAAATTGATTAAAAAATAGTAATATTGTCATGATCCGTGTGTCTTGGTATTATTTTTGAAGTTTCCTGTTGTTCTCTGTGTTCCCTGTGTCCCCTTATTGTGTGTCTCATTGCCCTGATTGCCCCACTGTGCATATAATCCCTCCTGGTCTCTTGGTCTTTGTCGGGTCCTTGTCTTAGCTGTCTCAGCTCATCTCTGTCTGTCTGCATCTGTATCTGATCGTCTGGGGAATTATTGGAAGCCTCTTGTAAGTCCAGTGCTACCGGTACTAAGATGGATTCTGTTTTGCCGTGCTGCCTGTTCTGAGGACATCGCCTGTAACTCTGTTTTGGACTCATTATTTATTAAACATCTTAATCTTCACTACAACCTGATTCCGCCTTTGCCTCACCACCAACTAAACAACCGCATCATGACAAATATATATATATATATATATATATATATATATATATATAAAACTATAAATCAGCTGCCAGTATATACACACAATATATGTATGTGTGTTTATATATCAATAGATAAAACAAGCAAACAAGCCCGATTCATGATTCATGAGTTAGGTACTTTTATATTTCCAGGACAGGTTTGCATAACAATTTTTTATATAAAATTAAAATCAAACTTTTATTTTACTATATAATCAGTTGGTAAATATTTATTTCTTATAATTTTTTTTTGTTTTGCTTTAGCTGAATTACTACTTTGAATTTAATGGGAGCGTATGTACTTTGTAGGACAATGAAATGGTGACCGACTGACTAACAAGATCTAAATGGTTTTCAAGAAAAACAAGAATGGCTATTTCATATTTGTATTTGTGCACCTGCAGGTTGTGTTCAAAACCTGAGATACTCAGAATGGAACATTCTGAATTCTGTAATTTCTGCAACCAAATTTGTTCAAAATATCGTTAAAGATTAAACCATGTGTTTAAAAAAAATGTCAATACAGTTTTACTTTTGACAAAAATCAATAGTTTAGAAGAGAGATCAGTAAAGTCCAGTCAAAGCTGGACTATTACTGTTTTTTTACTGCTCTCTAGTAAAAACAGTCTCTAAAACAAATTTTGAAACACTTTACTTATATTCAATACATTTGGAAAAGTGAGTAGATTTGTTTTCCAAATATATTCTTAAACCTCCATCATCTCATTCATATAACCTCAATTTCCATATGTCGTCTTTTATTGTAAACTAACTAAAAAAATTTTCTTATGATCTATTAATCTTAAAATCATGTTGGGATGCATTTTGGAAAAGTTGATTTGATTCTCGCCTGCATCTTTCTATATAGTAATTATATGTTGTTTTTCTTTGGTCTATGTTTTGTCCTTGATAGACTGGTGACCTTTAAAGGGTCTACCCTCTTCCCAATTAACTTGCCAATTGGAGGAATTCACCAGTTACTACATAAGCTTATAGGGGTTACAGAAGAGGTTGAATGAACCTGATTGGATCAGTCGATGTTTGACCCAGGGATGGGATTACAAAGTAATCAAAATCAGGCAATTCTTTACCAAGCAATTATTTCAGTGTACTACAACTGTGTCCTTGATTGCCTTTTTTAAGCTTATCACCATCACCATCCATGACAAATAAAAGAGTAAAACAAAATAAGCTGTTAGAAGAGTTTTTCATGCTCTAATTGTGCAAATCTACCATTACAGAAGACAGCAAAGCGTAGAAAATCCAGATAGCGTTCTCCCTCCACGGGGTTCCATCCAATGTCAGTGTAGCCTTTTGCCACAAGCATCGAACAGCTCTGGAGGCCACATCCAGCAAGATAATGAACCACCTGGGTTGCACATCAGATTAGAAAAAGTAGACTTGATTTTTGTTTTTTTTTTCCCATGTGGCATTTCACAACATTGTTGACAAGCTTATAAGAAAATATATACATATATATTTTAAAACTAATTTCTCTAAGATTTATGATAAATTACAGTATAACACCTTATCTAGGTCTGGTTCCTTTAGTGATAATGCTAGCTCATTATTATCCATAACAGAGGCTGCTGCCACATCAAGAGGAGTGGAGCCTCGCATGGACGGTGAAGCTGAGGAGAAAAACAAGTAAAAATGCTTTAAAAATCATTCTAATAAACCTGGTAAATCTACCGTGCTACAAACTAGTGGAGATACAAAACATACCCAGTCCAACTCTGCTGTTTTCCAGTAAGTAGGAGAGGCGGTCAAACAGAGCTCCCTGATTGTGACGACTAATACGGCAAAAGTAACAGAGAAATCGACAACAGCTGGCTACCATCTTGGGAAAAATGATTTCCTAAAACAGTAACATTAATTGTGTTAAGGGGGATTAGTTTACCCTTTTACAGCATAATATAGTATGTACTGTAGTATAATGGTTGATTATCACTGTCAATCAATCACCTTGGACTCTCCCTCCCCCAGAACATTGACCATCACTTCCATCACAGTCTCATGCATGCCCAAAGCTCTCATCAAATTGGGATGTTGGTAGAAAACTTTGTTATTCATGATATCTCTGCAAATACAACCAAATAGCATTACTGCAGGGCACACAATGATGATAATGCATCACAAGAGACAACAAGTCTTTTTCTACCCTAGCTTTCTGATCATCAGCTTCTCTTCTTCTTTCCCCATCCGGACACTCAGGAGAGAGCGTATTTGGCTCAGGGAGGACAGGAGTGCCATGGTGTCCTCCACGGAAGACTGGCTGATAGTATATGCCTTTAAAAGTGACCCTTCCATTTGGCCCTCGAGGCCCTGATACTGGCGGTATAGCAAGTTGAAGATAGCCCTGACCAGTTCAGGATCTTCTATCTCTCTTTCCTGGGCCCAGCATACCATCGTCTCTGAAATCAGCTTTCTGAGAGACTCTGCACACATTCCAAGAAGTGAGAAGTGTTGATAAAAGCTAGAATGTGGAACCTAAAGGCACTTATCAGGAAAAAGCCAGCAAATATACTTTAAATCTTTCCATTTCTAGACAACAATTTCCTAAACATTATATATCTTTTCCTGCTACAGGCGACAGGTAACTGAATTCAAGAAGATCAAATCTTAGATTAAGTGAAAAACGAGAGTCTCATATTACAAAATCTAAAAAAAAACACTTACTTGGGGGGGGTGATTTATATTCCTCCACTTCAGCTGGTTTCTTTTTAAGTCCAACTGCACTTGCTACTCGATAAAAAACACGATCTTTCAAAGACATTTTGGCATCATCTTCCTCCTCTGAGTCTTGAACCATTTCAATGCCTTGATAAGACAGATATTAAAAGCTTTTTTATAATTCATGGTAATTAGAGTGGGTGCCCTCTGAGGAATTAATATTTTAAAGTTCAGCAGTATTAGTACCACAGTGTGTGTTGAGGAGGTGGTGAAAGTCCATCAAGAGCTGTTGTAGCTCGACAGGACAGGGACAGTTCTCCTGTTGTTCATCTTCTCTGAAGCTTAGCAGCAAATTAATCTTTTCAAAGGGATAGAAATTTGGAGAAAAGGCTTAACAACAGTACTGTGAACCATAATTAGCATGTCTTTTTAAAAGAGATAGTTCAGAATTTTGAAATTATATTTAACATCTAATTCGCAATATATTATTTTATTTTATTCTCCCATTTGGTTCAAATCCAAGTTAAACCTTAAGGCTTTTCTAAAAGATAGACCTCAACAAAAATAACCACCCATGACCATGAAATAATCAGAATCAGTTAATTTGCAAAGATTGTGTGCTCAGAAAAGGATTTTTACTTACAATCGTAGAAAAAAGGAGGGAAAAATGTATTTTAGAGAAGATAATAAAAAACTATGTACATATACTTTGAACTGTATATACTTATTTATATGACAGGTTGGAAAGAGTAAGTAATAACAATGGCTCCAATCTTAATTCTTTACAGATTCAATTGTTAGTAGAGATTACATTCTTCTTCAAACCGTAGCTGCATTTGTACGATGAAGTTATTTACAAAGAAGCCAATTATTTTGTTTTACACAGGACATAAGGGGAGCAAGTGGTTTGCCCTCAAGGTTCTAATACTTGTGCATCAAACAGAAATAAAGCATTTCTGGTCTAGTAAAGATCCAGCAGAAAAGAAAGGAACTGCAAAACTTAATAAACTGTAAATCATTTGAACCACTGCAATATGTTTGCTTTTTAAATTGTGTTTTGCATTTGTTTGACAGTTTATAAAGACCAGAAATATTTTACACCTTCCACTTTTGGTCCGTTTTTCACACATTAAGACCATAAGTGATGCGACACCTCCTACCTTCATTTTTTAAATAAATATTCATTGGTTTCTCTGTAAATAACCACCCAGTGGAAACATAAGCATTATTCAAAGGGTCATAGGGCTCACAAAGCCAACATGATTTAGAATTTCTTTTGAGGTGATTGACTGTTAGCTGTGGCATGCAGCACGTACTAGTCTGGATTTATACTAAATAAAGATCCATAAAGAAATATTTAATTTAGATAAGATCATAACTACTAAATAACTTCCATGAGTGTGTCAATTTTAAAATCTGTAAAGATCCCTTATGACAGTTTCTATGCAGTCTAATTAACTGCTGTATCTGTCTAGGGCTAATCAACCTGTTCTAGTGGAGGAAGCCTGAACTCCTTGGTTTTGCGAGCAGTCAGCGCTGCAGACATGTTGAGAGCCTGCATGACTTGATTGTAACGAAACCGCTGGTTTTCCTGTAGCCGATGCATGAAGTCTGCAGAGAATGCAGTCACTGCCTCAACTCTGTGTTGCACCTGGCAGTTACACAGGTAGGACAGCAGATTGCAAAGCTAAAAAGAGAAAATGTGGGAAAACTTCCTTAGTTATGGTTGTACTGGAAATGATCATATCAAAACCACAAAATTAAATGTTTATATAAAATGTATTTTAAAGACTACTACAAAAATTGCATAACAATGAATAGTTGTGGAATGGATAATTATACATGGACCTAAGCTTCCTTTGCAAATGAATTATTTAAAATGCGCCTGGTGACTACCTGCCTTTACCATAAAGGGATGCACTAAAATAAACATGTGGAAGAAGAAGCACTCAGACTCTTAGGTCTACATACAAAATTGTATACATGGTGAAAAAACAACAGTAAACTCAAATAAACAAAATACCTTACCCTGATCAGATCAGCCCCCAGGTTACATGGTGATGGCAGCATCAACATGTAGGGACTCATTATAGTATTTTATGAGTAATGAAGGAAAGAGGGATGGGTGCAAAATACACTGCAGAGCCACAACAGACTATTACAGGAAGAGACTTAAACTAGGGTACAGGATCTAAAATGTTAACTCTTTGTGAAAAATCGACAAGTTGGAAAAAATCATGAAGTGGTATATTTATGGGATATTTTAAACTTTTTTAATAAATAAAAAAGCTCAGGGGGCAGAATACTTCTGCAACACACTGTAATTTTTCAATTCAGCAGAGTGGTGTTTCTTGCTATGGTAGGTTTGAAACAGTTCATATCAAATCTATTTGTTAAAATGGTCCTGTCATAGTAAACCTAAATCCATGTGTGAATCTGTAAATAAACTTGTAATAAAATCATGTATTTCCTTCCCACTTCACAATTATGGTTTCATCTCTTTAGGGGGACATACACTGTGTAAGTTTTTGCCCTTTTTTGGGCCATTTCTCCAGTCTCCGAGTTTCAGCCTGATCATGTAACCTGGTAACGAGGGGCAATTAGCTAGAACGTCCACGTGGTGATGTACCTGAGCCTCGCACACTGCACATGTGCAAACAATGGAATTCTTCTTCTGAGCTTAACACTTCCATCTTCTTATTCTTCCACTGTCTACATTGGCTTCTAGATTGACAAGTCCAGCAAGCGCTATCTCTTGGCACTGAATTCAAAGTGTGGCTTTTTGACATACGCTTTAATCGCATCAGAGCATCGGGCCGTACAGTAACAACATACATCTTAATCTATGAACTTTTAAACCCTGCGATTCCGTTTACAGTTTGAGCTGTAGCTGAGTGTGAAGATTGAAAATATCGCACAGTGTATGCCTACCCTTAATCTATCACATAAAATGCTAATAAGATGCATTATAATCTTTAGTTGTGAAAAAATTTAGAAAAGACTGATAGGAAGAAGTACTTTGGCAATACAGTGCAATGTTGATTTAATGTCACAATTTGACAAAATGAAAAATTTAATGAAAGAATATGAAAATATCATCACCTCGAGTTGGACAGCTTCTGGAAGCTTCATCTGAAGAAGCCCTTGTTTATTAATATCATCATCCTTTGGGATAATCTTCTTTCCTCCTTGTTTATTATCCTCAGCATCCATTTCCGTCCTCTCAACAGTTTTAATATTTTTGGCGAATACATTTGGTTCAATTAGCTTGAGAACCTTTGCAAGATCTTCATCCCCAAATACCCCCATGACCAGAAGGCTGTACAACACTCTTAAAGGGGGAACAAGCAAAATTTCAACACTTCCTCCTGCAGGATCTCTCACAGCTTGACCGACAGCTACAACTCCAGCAGTCAGCATGTCCAGTGTCAAATTTTTCAGAATGTCTAAAGGAATTTCTGGACTGTCTGTATTGGCTATTTCAGCCACACCTTCCGCTTCAGTCTCATAACCTCTGACAAAACAAGGAGATGAGAAACGCATCTGTGGTTTAAGGCACTTGCTTCTACAAGTGCTAAGAATGCCTTCTAGTGTTTGAGTAATCCCTCCATCAGGAGAACCCTCAACCATACCAAGATAAAATGGGACTTCTCTGGTCTGGTCAGTCATTGGGATTATGTATTCATGGTTCATCATTTGGCATGCTGTTGTGTGGCTGCTTAGATAAACCTAAAGAAAAGAAGTATAAAAGGTAACAAATGCTTTGTTGTTATTTCTTTTATGAATTCAAACAACAGGTACCTGAATAAGCAGCTGATAATATGCTGAGCGGAGCTGCCCCGGAAGATTAGGATTCTGAATAGCATAGAGGATCTGTGACTGGTCAACGTGACTGCAGAGAGCATGGCAAACTCTGTTGTTACCCAAGGCAGATAGCGAGCAGTAGAGCAGGATGATATTTTGATGAAAAGTGAGGAGGTCATCAAGCTCGGACAGCTCCAAAATGTCAACACACCTATGTGAATGTCATGGAAAAATTAAGGAAAGTTTCAGAGGTTTTGCTTTCTTAAAATCTAATTAAAACTGTAATGGGGATATTGAAGTGATATCTGGTTTTACAATATTTGCAGCAAAAATGCAGATCTAATTTCATTTTGAAATGTGGATGTGTGAAATTTAGGGTTATCAAAATGTTTTTGTAAATTGGTAAATACAACAATAAATAGTTCTTTTTCTTTTTTTACTTTTTTTACCTGTTTTCATCAGGAATCTGAAGGGTCATTACGTGTTGGGGATCAAAGCATTGGATTCTCCAGCCATGGTGCTCATCTGGTTGATCTACAAATACCTTCAATCCACTGTCTGGTACTCTAGTCCATGTGACAGGTTTCAGATGCTGAACCTGAAACCTTGGAGGGCACTGAGGACATGGATTCCTTCTCTGACTGCGAAGCAAACCTGATGACAAAGGCAGAACGTTCTAGAAGAAGACAAAAAAGCATCACTATAGTTAGTCAAACTCAAATTTACCATCCTCTGTTTTACACATTTTAACATTCATTAACAAATTTACATTACTGATTGGTCCATTAGCTTCATTACCTTTGTGCTTTCAAGTTCAAACTGGAACATGTTGGTGGTGGTTGGCTTGACAAAAACAGCTGGAAACAGCTTGGTACCAGCCTCCACCTATTTTGTTGGAAAATAGTTTCTCAGCTTCACCACTAAGATTAGTCCAACACAGTTTGAATGTTGTGATGTCCCAAACATAAGTTGCATACTTAACATTACTGTAAATTGTTCTTGCATACATGCTCAATGCCACTCGCCTTCATGTTTTGTTATGCTGCAACCACTTTTTTGCTTAGATACAAAAAGTAAAGGATAAAAGTGACAGGATAAAATGATACAAGCTTTTAAAGTTCTTTCTTCCCACTCTAAATCTCATATGAAAAATACTCATACATAATAAATGCCTTTGCAACTACTTATGTTTCAAGGTCTACCACTTAATTTTATCTCATCTGTAACTGTTCTATGAAAGCAACAAATGTTTATTAGTGAAGTAAAGAAATGCCATAATACTGTAAATGTTATAGCATTATGAAGAAGGGATGTTTTCGTTAACATAGGTAGCAGCTGAAGATAGGACAATCCAAAACAACTACTAGTGTGCCATCCAGAGAGTAACAAGAGAGTAAGTTCACAAACAGCAAGAGTTACAAAAAAAATGTTTGATTGTTCTGGACTGGCTAGGTCAAAGTGGATACATATTGCCAAATAAAATTGTTCATTCTATCCATGAGCATGGTCACATTGCTCAGGGGTAGATCTGAACCCCTCAAGTTATATTTTTGAGTTTTTCAGAAGGGCAGCTGACACAGCTAAGATACACCAAAAGTGCTGTGTATTTACTTAAAATGTTCATTTAGCAAGTCTCAAATTAAACTAACATTTAAGTCAAACATAACTCAGTCTTGCTTTAAGACTGCACTATTCATCAAATGACCCAGTGTCAGATAAATGCCTAGGACATGATAAAACACATTTTTGACCTACAGTCCTGCAGGCTCTCTGAAACTCAACTATACTTCGAATGAGAAAAAGTGATTTATATGAAAAACATTCATGAAGTTTTTTTTATGTACTTTCATAAAATACCATAAATGTGTTAGAAGAGGTATAAACAACTGTGATTAATGCAACTTATTCTGAGGAAAAATGTAAAAATGTCAAGATTGTTAACTAAGCTGTAAAAACTTTAGGGGTCGGGATCAGCTCTCTTCCAGAATCTCATGATCCTTCTCTGAGTTTCCTTCCCATATTTTTGTTATGTCTTCATGTCTTTCTTTGTGTTTGCCACCTACTTCCTGACTTCTTGAGTAGTCGACCCCAACATGTCCGGCTGGACAACCACTTCTCATCCACTATCATCATAAACACCGGAGTGCCACAAGGCTG
>JAUZNJ010039247.1:0-10799 GCA_034780135.1 Jordanella pulchra | reverse complement strand
CTATCGCCTGAAACGCAGCTGGAGATAGGCACCAGGAACACTCCCGACCCCATTAGGGACAAGGGTGTAAAGAAAATGGATGGATGGATATATGTGTGTATTACAATAACTTATATTCATTCCATTGGAAAAAATTAACTGATTTCTGCAGTGAGTCCATTGGGGCGTTCAGTAGTTTATTGGCTTTATGCATAAAAGAGTAAACATCCTCTGAGTGTTTGATTCTCTGCTTGTTAACTGCAGAGAGTCTGTTCTTATCTACCATTATGGTAGGAGAAGCCTCAATAGCAGCAGGCTTTGGGGGGTTGCTTGCAGCAAACAATTCACGTTTACCAGCAGAGTTAAAGTATGTATGCAACAACATTTTTTGTATTTCCTATTATTTCATATAATAATATTGGACATTAAGGATTTTGAAAAAAAGGTTGGATTTTTAAAGAAAAGATGTGTACAACTTAGAAGCCTCACCCTACATGACAGAACCTGGGAATTCACAGATATCCTTTAACCTTTCAGGCCAACTGTTGATCTGTGAGTGACAGAAAATAAACTCTGCTTATTGACCTGAACTCAACATCTTATTGTGTTGGTGGTGTTTTTACTTAACAGATGAAGGGGAGCAGGTCACTAAATGGAGCCAAAACTAGGCCCTTTCTAGAAGAAAGCCTGTTGGAGGCTGCAGGAGACCTAAGAATGGGATGGGGGTTAAACCTTCTGGAACGAGTACCACCCTAAAAGTCAAAGATATGATTGAGGGTTTGATCAAAGTAAAGTCAGTTAGAATGGTCTAGTCTAGGGATGGACAACTCTAGTCTGCAAGTGCTGGTGTACCAACACTTTTAGATGTGTCCCCGCTTTAACATGCCTGAACAATGCAATTAGGTAATTACCAGGAATCTTAAGAACCTACACGTTGAGGAAGTATTTCAGTCATTTCATTTAAGCATGCTGGACCAACGAAACTTTCCTAAGTTGCAAAACACTGGCACTTGAGACCTGGATTTATCCATTCCTGGTCTAGTTAAAGTCCAGGGATAAATCCTTCTTAGAATATGTAAAACAATTTGAAACTTGATGTTCTCAGATTTTATGAAACACGGATAACCTGAGTAAAATCTTTACATCATAATTTGCTTTATTATTGGTAAAAAGAAATCTATCCAAATCAACTTCGTTTTTTGTTAAAAAAAGCCCCCCTTCCAAAAAACAAATAATGTTTAATTAACTTTGAATTTTGTTTAATTCTTTCACCCACATTCAAACCTGATTACTGTCTAACTTGAAGTCAAACAAAATTTCACAAAAATCAGCCATAAAAATCATAATTTCATGATCTAATGAAATCCAATAACTGATTAAAAAAACTTTCTGGAAAGAGTCACTCAGACATCTTCAAAGTTTAGGAACTCCAGAGAACCTTGTGAGAAGTACTCAAATATGGATGAACCACCTAGATCCCATTAGGTTGGTGAGATTATTGAAGATAATACAGAGGAGAAAACTGGCCCAGTGGGAAAGTGTTGCTTGGACAACGGTTAGCAGAAAGGATTTCTTTTACTAGTGACAAAAATGTTTCTGACTCACAGATGTCACCTTGGAAACAGAAGATCTGTTTTTCTTGCTGTGATTTGTTTTAAGGTCCTGGACCTTTTCCTGGTCTTCTGGACCTGTGGGGCGGTGGGATACAGCTGGTGGAGTACCGGGCAGCTTTGCTAGCCTCACATGGGATTGCCACAATGGCTTTGGATTACCTCACTTGTAAATACACCATTGAAACAGGGAAAACTGTGAAGCAGGACTACATTGAGGTAAATCTAAACATAAGATTTCTGCCTTACCGAACTCTTTTGGATGCAGTTCCCTTTATAGAAAAATGTAATGCTTATTTCATTAAATTGCAAATTCTTAAAATTTTTCAAATATGCTGTGTGATTTCCTAGATTTTTATGTTTTTTTTTTTTTAAATCATGTTACTTACAGTTCAAGCATACCTTAGAGGCTCCTTCAACCCTGGACTTCAGGACCTGGGGTCTCATTTATGAAAGACTGAGTGGGATCTACAAGAATGTATTCTATTCTAAAAGAATGTGTAAAAAGTCATATTGAAAAAGAATTTTAGGTTTATTAAACCATGCACATGCACAACAGCAAGCCTTTTTCCTTGATAAACCACACGTGTGGACAAGGCTCAACCACTCCTCTGGACTTTCTACAACTCCAAATTCAACCCCAAATGGTGCTTGCCGATCACCACATAACAGTCATTGTTTACTAAAATTAGCCAGTTAATCAATGTTATTAAATGGTTACTAATAGAAACTGCAAGGAAGCTTCATAGAGGCAGAAATAGATGTGAGGGTGACTGATGTGGAGAGTCAGGTAGTTTGTTAGCTAGTGGTGTGAGTAATAAAAGGAAGTATAATCAATTGGAATAATCAGATGTATGAACTGGTCACATTAAGAAGACAATGGCAAGCAGTATTGTGCTTAGGGCTGGTTAAAGGTCTCAGGTTTATGGATAAATTCACAGAAATATTTTGTATCTGAAAGCTGCTTCAGGCAAAGGGTTGATCTATTAGTGGTTATCTCCTGTGGGGAAATTTGCTCTAATAAGAGCAACCACAGTTTGATTTACAGCTGTAATTACATAAAAAAAAAAAAAAAAATATGGTGCCCACCCAGCTATATGTGAAACTCAATATGGGTTAAAAAAAAGGTCAGCTACATCAGCATATTATATTTAGATGTTTACTCATCTCTCTATAGATATAAATAGTTTGCATAGATAAAGATATGTAGGTTATCTTGAACATTTAAAGGAGCAATAAGCAAGAAATCATTATTTTAGAAAGAAATAACAAAAAAATAGTGATGTGAAGAACATAAAGTATTTTTTTAGCGTCAACCAGTCCGCTAGTCCACCAATCCCGACGCCCTGCTGTTCCTACACCTGTGATCTGTCCGGCTTGTCCTACTTAACTGCACAGCTACCTCTTTATTACCAGTTTCCCGGTCTGCACGCTGCCGGGCTAATTGAGAACACATCTGCCGTTGCAGTGGGTGTGTCGGGGTATGATTCACCTCAGAAGAAAAACAAAATCAGAAAACATGCGACACAACAAACCAAGAATTTAACCCAAACTGAATCTAATAGAAAAAGTAACTTACTTCAGAATATAACAAGCAATCCAGAACAGCAATGTAAGAAACATGAAGTTAACTTTCAAAAGAAAACAATGCCACATTACCACATACAAGGTTATCAGTGACTAACTTTTTCACAAAACCTGTTCCACCAGTGATGCTGTTTTTTATATTTATCCTTTGCCCCTACATGTGAAAAAGGGGGTCAGGATTGCGTTACAACTGGAGTTGAGGAAGAGAGAACTGTCACTTGTCACACATCTTTTTGTGGTCTCCAGAAAGTGCTCAGAGCTCTACCTAGAGGTGAAATTAAACTTATTGCTCCTTTAAAGGGACCGTTTGTAAGATTTATCTCCATCTAGTGGTGCACTAAGTGAATTACAAAGAACAGACTAGTGCTCCTTCTCAATCTTATGTCCCTTTTCTAATTGGAAGGGACCCTTCAACCTCAATCACCCTTGTCAAATCTGCTAAAATAAACTATGAAACACGTTTTACATAACACAGAGCTGAAAAAAGCCTATGTAGCCTTTGTAGGTAGGACTTTGGTAAAAAACAACATCAGCTAATAACTGCTGTGTCAGGGCCCTTCTGATCTAAGCTAACAGACAAACTAGCCATCTCTGCCGGGGACACAGTGCTTGCTTAATCAGCCTTGAAATATCAACGGAAATAAATCATGAAAGAGATGGAAAATCTGTCTGAAAACAGGAGAAAAAAGCGTACATCTGCCTGTTAGTGTCACTTTTGTGAGGAATAAAAGTCTGATAACTGTTGAAACTGAAATCATCCAGCATAGGACAACAAACTCTCTGCTGGGAGGGGGAGAGACAACTTAATTCTATTCAATTCAATTTATTTATATAGCTTCAATTCACAACACATCATCTCAAGGCACTTTACAGAGACAATTCAATCAAATCAAACAGTCAGATTGGTTAAAAGTTTTCTAAGGATTAGACACCATCCCTTAGACCAAGCATGCATGAGGAAAAACTCCCTTTTAACAAGAAGAAATCTCCAGCAGAACCAGGCTCAGCGTGAGCGACCATCTGCCGAGGCTGACTGAGGTTCAAAGAGACAGAAGCAGACATACAGAATGAAGCAGAGATACAAAAAGGTAACTGTCAGCCAGCTCCAGAGGTGGCCCCGTCCAGGAAAGACACAGCGGGCCAGATGAGCTCCTAGCCAGCTCCCCAGTAAGAGAAACAGGACAACACTGAAAAACAGGCCAAGCTCCAATAAAATTAAACAAAGGTGTTGATGGTAGCAGCTCAGCCGACATTTCTCTCTAGGATGGTGCCACAGCCAAAAAGGAGCAGACCAGACAAAGCTACAATGATGAGAAAAAACAGAGAGAGCACAAAGTTAGAGGTCCAACTAACAAACACTGCAGAATGGGATAATAGAGATAGAATGAGGCAGATATAATGATGAAAAGTGTCTTCCAGCAGCCTAATCCTATATTAACATAGCTATAGATGTAGCTCAGGATAACCTTAGCCAATCCAACTATAAACTTTATCGAAAATGAATGTTTTTAATTAATCCCATGCTGTATAACAATTCTACCAATTGGGAGCATATATGTAGTAAAGAGAATTGATCCTTGCACGGATCCCTGTGGTACTCCACAGGTAACTGTGGTGCATGAGGAAGATTTATCATTGACATGAACAAATTGAAATCTGTCAAATAAATAATTTAAACCAGCTTAGTACTGTTCCCTTAATTTCTACAAAATGTGTAAGTCTTTCTAGAAGAACATTATGATCAACTCATATGGGGGTGGGGGGGTAGAGAGCAGGGATCAGAACCAGAAAGACAGATGACTGAAAAGAGTCCAATCCAAGATCCAGAATCAGAGTTGCAGTTGTAGCAGAGGTCAAAACTGGTTGATCAGATGGCTGTAAATCTCCAAACAGAATCCAGGATCATAGTCAGTGACAGAAAAAAGGGTCAGAGACAAACAGGAACAAAGCAGCTCTGACAGGGGCTCCGAATATCTCGAAGTCTCAGAGGCTATCCAGGTCATACCAGGCAGGCAGACAAGGAAAAACTGGATGACTCACCACGAGGCTTGACAAAAATCTGGCACCAGCTTATGGTCTGAGGAGGTAAATATAGGCAGAAATGCAGTTGGAACTGATGAAGAGTGATTAGAGCAGAGCAGCTTGAACAGGTGGAGATGATTAGGTAATCAGTCCAGAGCTGGTGCACAGAATCATGAATATAATGAGCTCTAAAACCTGACTGAAACTGTTCAAAAAGTTCATTATGGTGTAAGTGTTCATATACTTGTTTAGCAACTATTTTCTCAAGGATTTTATATAGGATTTATATAAGGATTTCATGGCTGTATTTTCAAATGTAATTACAGTTCATAAATGAGCCACCACTGGGGTGCATATTTTAATTTACTAATGATGAAAATATGTTTTTAAGCTTTATACATAGCTTAAATGCATTCCAAAGGTTAAGCAAAATCAGTAAACAAAGGGATCAAAGGCATAGGTTCCTCAGAGTAAATTATTTACAGTGGTACAAGTTGGAGAAAGTGTGAGATAAGAGCTATGTTAATTATTGGCTAAAGTGTTTAAAATGTATTCTGAATAACAGGAGGTTTATGGTTTGGCTCAAATTTGCACACAGACAGCAGCACAATGGTCTCTGACAGTAGCTCTTGGTCCATTTATAAAGATCAGTGACAGCCATATTATCCTGGTATACCTCTGATAACGTCCTATTCCCCACACCTCTAGAGCAGCTTAAAGAGGGCCAATATCCTCCCTTTGTGTGTGTGTGTGTGTGTGTGTATTGGGGTTGGTAAAGTCTCTAATTTTCTCCTTGTATTCTTGTGTATCTCTCCAGGTTGAAATGAAAGTCCAGCAGCTAATACTTAATCTTGTCTGAGTTTGCTAACATGGTGAATGCAGGAGTAGATAGAACTAAACTTCCCATAAACTTTTTAAGCTTGTTTAACATATAAAAGTTAAAATGAAATGGATCACCAAACATAATTTACAAAACGTCTAAAGCTCTTCTCACCCTGTGCTAGGGTAATCGGTGACCGATTATATAATCGATTTCCACCACCTCGCCTCAGATAGTCAGTGGAAGGAGGAGGCTCTGACAGATGTTTTTTGCATGGGGCTTAATGAAAGAATAAAAGATGAGTTGGCCACCCCGGAGATGCCTCATTCTTTGAAACAATTGGAGGTTCTAGCAACTCAACTTTCTGAACGCTGGAGGGAGCACAATTCTCTGAGCTCTTTTCAAAGGGAGGCGGTTCCCATTCCTGACCCGTTAACCAAACCCCTAAACCCATGCAGCTGGGGTGAACCAAGATTTCTCATGAAGAGAAACAACGCTGCTTCCATCTTAATCGCTGCCTCTATTGCGGGGGCAGTGGTCATCGTGTGTCTGGATGTCCATTAAAAGAAGAGTTAAGGGGATCCCTACTGAGCTGAATTTGGAAACCACCTTCTCTGAGATTAACCTTTCCTGCTCTTCTTTCCTCTAGCTCTAGTTCTCGTCAGATTAAGGTTTTCATCGATTCTGGAGCTGACACAGAATTCTTCGACGAGTGGTTCGCTCAAGATATGGGTATTCAGCTTTATGACTCCCCGTCCCCTCACAATATTTTTGCTCTGGATGGTCGACCACTGAATAAGGCCAGTCTGGTCTCGGAGAAGGTGAGACTGTCCATAAGAGGTAACCACAATGAACTTCTGACTTTTTTAGTTATCCAATCTCCTGAATTCCAGTTGTCCTGGGAGCTACTTTGCTCAGGAAACATAACCTCTGTATTGATTGGCAAAGATTGGATATAACTGAGTGGTCTCCCTCCTGTTCTGCGTCATGTCTGACTATGGCTAATATTTCTCCACTTTCTGATGAGAGAACTTCTAAAGAGACTCACCCAGATCTGTCCAAGGTTAATTCAGACTACCATGACCTACGAGAACTGTTTAACAAGGCTAGAGCCACTTCGCTTCCCCCTCTCCGATCGTCGAACAGTTCCATTGATCTGTTGTTTGGTACTATTGTCTCGTACTATTCCGCCTAGCGGCCGTCTCTATTCCCTGCTCCTACCTGAGTCCAAGGAAATGAGGACCTATATTCAGGAGTCCCTTCAGGCTGGCATCATTCGACCCTTGTTCTCTCCCGTTCGTGCATGTTACTTTTTTTTTGTCGGAAAGAGGGATAGCACACTCCGTCCGTGCATCGACTATCTTGGTCTCAATGCCATTGCGGTTAAGAACCGCTACCCTCTTCCACTTATGAACTCTTCTTTCGACCAGCTCTGAGTAGCCAGGATGTTCTCGAAGCTGGATCTGCACAACGATCTGTCCTTCTGAAACTTCTTCAGAACCCGTTATTTATTAAAGCAGAGAAATGTGAATTTCACGTTACAAGCACCTCTTTTCTAGGTTTCATTGTTTAACCAGATCAGGTCTCCATGGATTCCTCTGAAGTCAACGCAGTCATCAGCTGACCTGTTCTGTCTGACCGAAAGCAGCCGCAGACGTTTCTGGGGTTTGCACATTTCGACAGGGTTAATCCGGAACTACAGCCAGATTGCCTCTCCCCTTCACTCCCTAAGGTCTGTCAAGGTAAAATTCTCCTGGACCGCAGAGGCTGAGAGCCTTTCAAAAGTTGTTAAGCACCGCTCCAGTTCTTCAGCCTCCAGAACCCGACAGACAATTCCTAGTGGAGGTGGATGCCTCAAGCTCAGGGGTCGGAGCCGTTCTAAGCCAAAGGGCCAAAGATGGCTGAACACACCCATGTGCCTTTTTCTCTAGGAGCCTCTCCCCTTCAGAACATAACTATGACATAGGGAATTGGGAACTGCTAGCAGATAAACTTGCCTTGGAGGAATGGAGACACTGGTAGGAGGGTTCTGTCAATCCTTTTCTTGTTTGGACTGACCACTAGAACCTGGAATATCTGCAGTCAGCCAAACATCAGCCAGGTGGGCCCTGTTTTTTGCTTTCTTTAATTTTTCTTTATCTTACAGACCTGGGACTAAGAACATTAAAGCTGATGCCCTGTCCAGCATTCATGGGACTTCTGAGGATGAAACTGATGATCAGGACAGATACATTCTCCCAGAATCTGCTTGACTGGCCATAACTATCACTGATCTGGAGAAGGAGATCAGAGAGGTCACCAAATCACTTAACATCCCTGACACCTGCCCCAAGGTCTGTCTGTTTGTCCTGGAGGATCTCATGAGTAAGGTCTTGGGATTTTGTCATGCATCTTGGCTTTTCCGTTACCCTGGGATCTCAAAGACCATTGGGGTAGTTAAATCTCAGTTGT
This sequence comes from Jordanella pulchra, assembly GCA_034780135.1. NCBI lineage: Eukaryota > Metazoa > Chordata > Actinopteri > Cyprinodontiformes > Cyprinodontidae > Jordanella > Jordanella pulchra. The sequence continues at coordinate 2,330 of JAUZNJ010039247.1, read as the reverse complement.
GGTGGCCCTCTCTTTACAAGGATGTCAAGGGTTATGTCTCTGCCTGTCCCCAATGCTCTTGAGCAGGCCTTCTTCCTGCCTTCTACGACCTCTGCCTGTACCCTCTTGGCCCTGGTCCCACATCTCTATGGACTTCATTACTGGATTGCCCATCTCCCAAGGACACTCTGTAATTCTCACCATCATGAGAAAAACATGCATAAAACAGATAAAGCATTTGGATATCAACCTCAAACTAAAAAAATACCTCAGTTAACAGTTTACCTTCAACAGTCAAAGGCAGCTTTTAACAAATGGGTTTTTAATTTTGACTTAAAAGAACACAGGCTTTCAGCTGTTTTACAGTCTTTTTGGGGTTTGTTCCAGATAGGTGGAGCATAGGAACTAAATGTTGCTCCTCCATGTTTGGTTCTGGGTGTATATAGTAGGCTGGAACTACAAGACCTGAGTGGTCTGGGAGGTTGATACACTGATAACAAATCTGTTATGTATTGAGGTGCTAATCCATTCAGTGATTTATAGACCAGCAGAAGGATTTTAAAGTCTATTTTCTGAGCTACAGGGAGCCAGTGTAAGAACTTTAGAACCGGGCTGATGTGCTCTACTTTTTTAGTTCTAGTGAGAATACGTGCAGCAGCGTTTTGGATCAGCTGCAATTGTCTAATGGACTTTTTAGGCAAACCTATGAACACACAGTAATCAATTCTACTAAAGATAAATGAGTTTTTCTAGATCCTGCTTGGAGATTAATCCTTTAATTCTGGAAATGTTCTTCAAGTGGTAAAAGGCTGACTTCATAACTGCCTTTATGTGCCTTTGAAGGTTCAGGTCTGAGTCCATCATGACACCAATTTTTCGGGCTAACGCTCTGATGGGTTCATAAGTCACCTGGTGATATTGTGGTGTAAAGCTGCGAGCCATCTACATAATTATGGTAACTGATCATGTTGTTTGCTATAATCTGAGCTAAGGGGAGCATGTATATGTTAAATAGGAGGGGCTCCAGAATGGATCTGTAACGGACTGTGGAGTTTGCGGACCCAGTAAATAACCAGACAGCGAGAGGCGATTTAACAATTTATTGAGTACAATTTCCGGATTAGCGGCTGGAGGAAACAGCAGCGACAGGATGCTCTGGATGGAGATATGAGCGTTACTGTGCGGTACAGGACGATGGGCAGAACAGCAGACTGGAGGGTGATGGTACTGACCCTCTAGGACACTGAGGATCTGGTTCTTAGGCTCGGCGGGCCAGCCAGCACGCCAGCGATCCGCACCCAGGGAGGAGGACTTCGTCAGGTAGGCGAACCAGCTAGTCCTTCTATGGAACAGACTTAATCACAGTCGGGATGAGCAGAACAGAGGTCAGAGCCGGGAGGTCAGAGAGAGAGAGAGCAGTCTGAGTACCAATGACAGTGTCGTGGCAGGGAGAAAGGCAGGGGTCGAAACCAAAGGGTCAGAAGGCTGGAGAAATCCTAATCAGAATCCGAAAAAGCAGGTCTGGGGCAGAAAAGGGGTCAGATGACAGGCAACCAAAGTCCGACAGGGGCTAGGCAGAAATCAAGGTCTCAGAGAATAAACAGGTTCAGCAGGCAGGGAAAAAGAACGCTAGATCATGTCTCACCAAAGGCTCGAACGAAATAATCTGGCATTAAACCTAGAACTGGAAGAGGCTTTTAAAGGCAGAAGAACAGGTGTAACTGATGAAAGTGGAGCAGCAGAGGCAGGTGGAAATGATCTGATCATCAAATCAGACTCTAAAGCAGGCAAAGCCTTCTGAATAAAACCTGTAGGTAAAACATCAAGACAGCAGAAAGAGGAGTTTAGCTGCTGAACAGTTTCTTCTAAGTTCTTGCAGTTTATTGGAGTGAATTGAGACAGATTAACAGAGTTTATTCTAACTGGAGGTAGTATTAGTACTGGAGATGGTGTTGATCCGCAGACTGCTTTTCTAATAGCTTCTATTTTCTCAGTAAAAAACTTTGAAAAGTCACTGCAGGCCTTTTTAGATTGAAGTTCATCAGCCATAGGGGTACGAGGGTTCGTTAACTTGTCAATTGTGGAAAGTAAAGCATGAGAATTGTTGATCATTAAACAGAGTAACGAGTCCTCCCCCTTTTTTAAACATTCTGTTCTGATGAGGAAAATTGTAATTTGGAGGTGCGGTCTCCAATAAAATCGGCATCTCATTATTTTCATCTAGCCATGTCTCTGTTAGAAACATAAAATTAATATTTGGTGAGTAATTAAGTTATTGATTAAGAATGATTTTCCAGACAGCGATCTTATGTTCATTAAGGCCAGTTTAAATACCTTAGTTGATATTGTCT
>JAUZNJ010039246.1:0-10799 GCA_034780135.1 Jordanella pulchra | reverse complement strand
GACAGATTAGTTAAAAGTTTTCTATCTAAGGAAAACCAGCTGATTGCATCAAATCATTGACTCGACAGCAATCCCTATATTATATTATATATTGGGATGTATACCTATAGCTAAAAGTCGTAGATCGTCTGGATCATTACCAAATCCTAATGAATTATTACTTGGCATGAGTTGCATCTTTGTTAAAAAAAAAAAATCCTTAAAATCCTTCCATAAGTTTATAAATAAGGAACAGCTTGTGTCTGCAGCCTTGGATGTTTGTTATGCTCCCACCTTCTTTATTCTCTCTATACTCTACTTTCTTGTTTCATCAGCAGTTCAAGACTTCAAGCAATCCATGGCTCACCTTTCTTGTGGTTTTATCCTTGGTATAATACTTTTTTGAATCTGATGCTGAAGCTGTCAATAGTCACTGCTGCCACCCTCAGGTTTAGGGGGGAACTGCTTGTTCCGTCAAATAATTTTCAAGAATCCTTTTAAAAGTTCCTGCATCTGGATTATAATGTGGGTCATAACAAAAATTTAATGGATTGTTCCTTGGACTAAGATCCACCTTTGGTAAAAATGTCATTACAATCCATTCATAGCTTTTCAAGTTACCCTGTGCTCAAACAGAAAAACACACAGAACAAACTCGACTAAAAGCTTAACCTCCTTGGCAGAGGTAAAAACAAACAAAAGAAAAACTTTATTGATGAGAATAAAAGGGGTCTGAAATGATAAAAGACTATTCATCTGTCTTATTGCTCATGGATTTGTCCTTATTCTTCCTGTTCTTATCAGATTAGAAAGCATTAGCCTATCTTTGCATGTTCAACAGCTCATACTCCTTCATTTGCTACGGCATGGCTTCTCTCTTTTTGGTACATATCCAGGGTGCTTCATCTACCTGCCCTCAGCCTTCACTGGAACTTCTCCTTTACACTGACTTTGACAGCAGGCATAAACAGAGCGGCAGTCTAGGCCGTTACTGTTGGTGACTTAACAAAGACACCAGGTCGAAACTGCAAAAACTAATTAAGTCTGCATTGAGTGTTATCAGGGCTGACCTTCCCTCCATCTACGACCTGTACAAGTCTGGGGCCAAAAAATACCATTTAACATCTTTAACCACTCAACACATTCTGGTCAAGACTGTTCTGACTTTTACCTTCAAGGAAGCACCACAGAGTGCTAAAACCAGTTCCTTTCCCCACACTTTCTTTCTGTTGAACACAATGAACACTTTACAGCCAGGTCAGTCAAACTCTCAGTGACTGTTGCAACTTGCCTTCCCTCTTTTATTTTTTATAAAAATGATGGACTGCACACTTGTACATGCTGTAGAAACCTTGTTTTATCTTCCTATCTCTCTAAGCTTTCTTTCTTCATATTGTGGTTGTTGTTTTAGCTGTTGACTGTTATGTGATGAAAAACCAGCATCCATTTTTTTCAACTGTGCACACAAACGTAAAGTTAATTCTAATTCTAATTTAAAAGTCCAAAAAGGCAAGTTGAGTCATACTAAAATGCACTGAAAAAAAGGAGAAAGCCTTGTTCCTTTTTGTAGGTCAGATACTCCCGCAGCCTGTTTTTAAACTCATTAAAAACAACCAACTCTTATAATTGGAAATGACAATCTGGTAACCTAAGGAGAGAAGGAAAAATTAAAAACGACATATTAGGGGAATATAAGGTTACAAACAAGAAGATTATAAAGCCATTTCTAAAAGTTGGAAAGACAGAAGAGCCTGCTATTCAATTTAGAAAGATATGTGCTAATGTGTATGTCAGAAAATGGCTACAAGAAAACAGCAGCTTGCTGGAAATTGCAGATTTCTACTAACCTGGCTGTAGCCAGATTGATCCACGTAGTTCACTTTGAATTCTACACAGAATCTATCTGGACAGGTTCCTGTGGAGAGTGTTTGCAAAAGGGAGGGACATTCAGTACAAGTGTTCGAGCTGATTGGGTAAATCACTAATTGGTCCATGCCTCACATGTCAAGCTTTTGGCCAATGACAGCAGCTGTAGCAGCTGTCCAGGAGTCTTTTTCTGTTCTTGTGGCTCGCACCAGAGCCATTCTTGAGATACACTCATACTCCCACTCCAACATGAGGGTATCGTTTCCAACTTGTACTGCCATAGGCCTGTGTAAATTCTCAGTCATCCAGGTCACGGCAATCACAAAACAGACTTAAACTGTAACGCAACCGGACTTTCGCTCATTTCTTTTAAAGACGTTTCAACACTTATCCAGGAGTCTATGTCAATTCTGTACTCTTGCAACAGATGGAAAGACAAGAGAGGGGCTGTTGGCTCTAGTGTGAGTAAACAGAACCAACAAAGACTCCTGAACAGGTGTCGAAAGGTGTTCATAAAATGAGCAAAAGTCCATTTGCTTTCCAATGTAAGACTGTTTTGTGATTTCCATGACCCGGATGACTGATAATTTACTCACGCATGTGACTAAAGGAGACATGGTTGTAACAATAGGATCCGTCTGCAGCTTCTGATTTGTTTTTCACAACAAGTTCCCGGTAAATCAAACTCTTGCCAAATCAAGTCAGCAGCAATGCCCAAATATCTTCACAAAGGCAAAAATCGCACCCTTTCGCTCGTTTTTCAAAAAATAAATAGAGAGGGTATTCCAGCTAGAACTGAATAGCAGAGTCTATATGTACATCCATCTGTGCAGCCATGTTTGTTTTGCTTCAGGCTGCTGCTTTTAGTTGATGTCATACATGTCAATGCATTTGATTCATTCAAAACATATTCAGATACTGCATCTATTGGCTTCGGGCAAGATTTATGATCAGAGTTTGTGAATTTACAAATCTCGTAACAATTCATCTTGCTTGCAAGGTAAGATTTCTACAAATAGAACAAAAAACTTTTAGAACAACGGGAACTATGACAGACAGGTCTGCAGGAGGGTATAGTTTATCTTGTCACTATGCAGGACTCAACACAATCTGCAAATTGGGTTTCATACTGTGCCAAGTTGAGAATGATAGGACTCCATGAACGAGAAAGGGAATCATGTTTGAAAATATCGCTCAGGACATTCAGCAGTCTTTCTGGTATAAAGTTGCACTGGTAGATGAAACTAAAGGACTCCCCCTAAGAACTTCAGTTTTTAAGGATATGTGAAAGGAGTGATACTATCAGAGGATAACCAGCAGTCTGTCACAAAAGCAAGTTATCAGTTGAATATTCACACTGTTTTTATTCATCTAGCGAAGTGCCACACAGATATAAGCATTTCTTGTTTTTGGGACATGTAGTTTGCTAATAGATAATTTCCAAACAGTCCAACATAGAGAGAACAGAACAAAACATAAGCTATTCTTTGGATGCAAATATAAAACACTTTTCTAACAAGTCTAGCTCAATGCATTTAAAAAGACAATCGACTCGAGCATCAAAGAATATCTTGTCATTTACTTGTTCCCAGTTGTAAATGGGTTTTGGATCTTATAAATACAACAGAAAAGCAATAGTATTGAACACTAACTGGGGTAAAAAAAATAAATTAGTGATAGAAGTATTTATATAGGGGCAGGGTAGACAAAAAAACAACTTTTTTTAAATTAACCCCCATCCATCTGTTATCTACACACACTTATCACTGCTGGGGGGATGCCTCTTGTCTCCAGCAGTTACTGTGCTTGAGGCAGGGGGCACCCAGGAGAGGTCGAAAGTCAATTACAGAGCAACATAAAAAAAATACCCTGCACCCCAAACTATCTATACTGAATTGTGAAAGGGAGCCAGAATGCCCAAATGCACGGGTAGCACAGAAATTTCACGGCCAAATTCCAACTCAGAAGCTTTTTGCTATAACGAGTGTTATCCACTCGTTTACTAGTATATTAACATTTTAATCCTAACATCCTGGTGGTTATGAAAAACAATGTAAATGAGTTCAGGGGAAAGGGAAAGGTACCAAAGCTACAGCAAGCTTGCTTTTTTTTTTTTTTTTTTTTACGGCACTAGTGGCTCGTTTTGCTGACAGGAAAGGGGGTATGAGAGAGGGGGAGAGACATGCGGGAAAGGACCACAAGCCGGATTCGAACCTGGGTCGCCCGCGTCGAGGACTAAGGCCTCCGTACATGGGTCGTGCGCACTAACCCCTGCGCCACCTGCACGCCCCAAAGCTACAGCAAGCTTAACAATAAGTAACAACATTGGTACAAAACAAATCCTTAAACAATCCTTAAAACAAATTGCTACGCCTAATCCTTCTGGCAACATATAAAAAGCTTTTCATCCATCAAGTTTGTCACATTTTCAAATTAATTCAAAATGATCTGCTATTGATGAAAATGTAGTTCTGTAATATAAGCACTAAGCAGCACACCGGATCTAAATTCTTCATTATTTAAAGATATTTTTCTAAATTAGCTTTAAATTTACACTTATCCAAACCCGACCCTTATAAAAAGCCCTCAAACTGCTGATACATTTTGTTTATGCTTAGAATAAGTCTTCTTGGAATATCTTTCAATGCAGTTATTTTTTATTATGTTTTTTCTTGTTCTGTGGGGTTTTTTGAAGTTTACCTTAATTTTATATTATTTAACACAAGACATAAGGCAACACAAATCTGTTATTCACCTAGATGACTCAGACAGCATAAATACCAGTATCTGTCTCACAGTCAGACTGGAAGACATTATTTACAAGCCAGTTGATTTTCCCTCTTTTACACACACACGGATTAGGTACCGCTCTCTGACAGAGAAATGTGAACCGTCACTTCAATTTTGGTAGATATTTTTGTAAATTTATTTATTTTCTTCCTTTTTCTCTAACAAATTTAAACCTATACGTTAGACACACACTCATACACACAAATCAAAAGAAACTTAGACACACGTCCTCTCCCGCTGGCTCCAGAAAGTGTCAAATAGCTCAATGTGTTAAAAGCATTAGGTAAGCATGGCTCCAGCAGCGCTCTGCAGCCTGATATCGTATGTCTTGCTTCATTGCAGTCTGGTGTATACATTCGGCTGCATCTCTGACCCTCCATCTATCCATCCCTCTCACTTCATTCTCTCTCCTCTCTCCCTGGGGTACTTTAAAAGATGGCGGGCCATCTTAAGATGTTAGCAGGAGAATGATTGAGTCCTCCTGTTATTGTTAACGCTGGCCCACGCTGCCCGGTGCTACAGCTTGTGTAAGCACACCTCAAAACCACAGAAATAAGCCTCACTCTTGAGTATATGTCCATATAAAAAGTGCCTTCCTTGTAGGGTTTTCAGTTAATGTGAGAAAAGTTAAATTCAAAGAAAAGAAAGTCGGAGAAGGAGGTAATTGAAAGTCCTGAGGTATCCCCTGTCCACATGGGAAAGTTTTTTTTTTTTTTTTTCCCTGTGGCTATTTTGGGTTATGACATGACATTAACTGCTGCAAGAGAGCTGACCAAAACCAGCTGAGTGGCATGTGCATGAAGCACACATGAGGACCTGGAGGTGGAATGAGATCAAAGCAGCTGGCCTGTAACCTGCAGCCTGCCGACTGTTACTCTGAGCCCCCGTCAGAGGCAGCGGAGAGGAAATAACGATACACCTCACATCCCACAGCTGCATGTGTGCGAGGCAGCGAACACACTGAGGCCTTTACTCCAAGGTTCACCGCAGCACTTGGCCAGATGCAACACACTTGTCTCCCCCTTGCAAAGAAACCGGCAGGGCAAGGTTAACATTAGCACTTTTCCTCCTTCATAAGCAGTTTACAGTGTGAATGCATGCATTTGTGTTGAAGACTAGAGCTGAGAAATTCCAAACCCGACTCAGATTGGCCACTTTCAACCATGGTAAGTGGATAAAAATCCACTATACTTAGCACACTGATCTTTAAAACAAATAACACTTGTGAGAAATAAACTCAGTATACATTATGGTTCTAATGTAGCTAGTGACTTACAACAAGAGGGATTATGCTTTAAAAAAACAAAACAGAAAAACTTTCCAATGTTGGTCTAGTGTGCTAATATATTATATATTACTATGACAAAATAAAAAAGACCAGTTAGGTGGTGGACTTTAAAAAAAACAACAACAAAAAAAACCAAGGCAAATATGAAGAAAGATACAAACACAGAGAAAACACAGACTTCAAATTCTCCTTTTCTATCTCAAGTTTGGACACATCTTTAAACCAGCAAAAAAGGCTCTTATCTAAATGTTTATTAGGTTTGTATCTCAGATACAATGGGGAGAAAAAATCAGGGCACAACACCATTATGTGCCATTTGTAAACATATTTGGACTTAAGGATTACCATAGGAATTTTTTATCATATTAAGAAACTCAAGTAATATAAATAAACAACAAAACTTAAGAAAATACCTTTTCTAATTTTCTGTGGTGTCATAACAAAAGGAAGTGGTTGCTGACAATGGAATTAGACCTTTCCAACATGGTTTCTATTTGAAAATGAACAAAATTTCTCATACTAATATCACATCATCATAGTCATTTAGTTTATTGTCCCCCTGACTGTTGATGTGAGACTAAACACTGCAGTAAAATTGAAAGATCTATAGGAGTCATTCAGAAGAAGAATAAAGAGAAAATAATATTTATCAGGAATTTAGATGAAATCCTCCAAGAACCTAAAACAGGCTCTTGCTCTTATAAATATTTAATTGATTGAAGAAACATTCAGAAAGAAACAACACAGTTCAACTTTAAGATGAGCTGTGCAAGGAGGATACATTTGCTCTCTAAGACGAACATTAAGCTTAGACTAAATATTAATTATAAAGCCAATAATAATAAATATTAATGGGTTTGTCCGTTTGTCTGATATTCCTGGATCTAGATTTTGAGCTTTCCTAAGCTGGACAGACAGAAAATATTCAAAAATATAACTCTAAAAGTAAAGAAACTTTATACCAAAAGTTGTTCTTTTTGAGTTGCTGAAATAAATTCCGTAATTAAAAATAATGATTTCCTAAAGGGTATGAACTGACATGTAGTCCCTCATAAACCTTTCATGTCAGGGCTGCTTCACATATTCCAAGAAAAAAAGGCTACATAAAGGCTAAAACGACAAAGGAAAAGTTAGCTTAAGGGGAAACGTAGCAGGCACCTCCACTGTACTTAGTATTCTGTGTCGTTGCTCTCTTCCTCCCCTCTCTAGTGGTCCTATGCGCTGGAGAAACCCAACACGGGGAGTGTGTTTAGCCTGGCCTGGTCTGCGGATGGCACCCAGCTGGCCGGAGCCTGCGGAAACGGACATGTCATCTTTGCCCATGTGGTGGAGCAGCACTGGGAGTGGAAGAACTTTGTCATCACTCTTACCAAAAGGAGAACCATGCAGGTAAAAAAAAGTCAGCCTTTTATTTTAAAACATATGTCATTATTGTTGATCTAAAAATATTCCTCTAATAGTTATAAAATTCAAGCCCTGTAGTGACAATGATCAGTCTGTATAGCTCACAACCTCACTCTTTACAGTTTTTAACTCGCAATAACCACAAGGTATCCCTTTGCATGCAGTTAACACACCCAAGTGTACACATACACCCACTTTTCTACCTTCAGACAGACAAACACGCGCACACCTACAGAAACAAGGCAACATCAACACTCCGTTCTGCTTCTAACCAGCATGGTTTGTTAAAACCAAACAAAGTTGGCTCTTTAGACCTTTATTTTCAGCCTTGTTGGTGCTTTTCTGTCCCCACCTCCCCGCCTCTTATCCCCACAGTCCATTTTTAATAGTGAACATCTGCCAGTGGTTTGTGAATCAGCCAGCTAAATTTACCACCTTGCGGTTAAACCTTATTTATTCCTGGTTGTGTTGCATGTAAATTTGGAAAGCTACAGGGAGGAGAGAGGAGGGAAGATTTGTAAAGCTGTAAAAATAACCCCACCTTTCACCTGGTGCTGAAAAAGGCTCTTTCATTGATTCATTCACACAGAACTGGAGAAAAGTGTTCATCATTGCAGGTGAAAGAGTAAAGTCTTCTCTCGCTAGCCTGTTGAAGGCATGGCAAAGTCCTATACTGTTTTATTTGGGCCTACTTTAGTGTGCAAAGTTTTTCATTTGTAAAAGTGAAGTAATGCTGAAATAATAAACAAATTTTCCTTGGATAAAAAGTTTATGTCTGATATTTAAAATGATATATCGCTTCCCTGTTTCCTTCCACTCGTGTCTCTCTTCTTCATCAGGTCAGGAATGTACTGAACGATGCAGTAGATGTGTTGGAGTATAGAGATCGGGTCATCAAAGCCTCTTTGGCGTTTGACCACCTGGTTGTTGCCACTTCCCTTCAGTGCTACGTCTACAAGTCAGTAGTTTTCTTTCTTTAGTTTTATTTGTTGTTTGCTATTTTCATCGTTAGATCCATTGAAACCGTCTTTTTGACAGTTAGATTCCTTAAAATTTTTGCTTGAATGAAAATCTGCGTTTTCCAAATAAAAGAAACTTCTGGGATCATTCATTGAGTGTAGGTTGAGTCCTGTAATGCAGATTGATCTTAGTTTATATCTTACAAACAAAAATAGAGAGTCTAAGATCCGCTCCTCTGGAACTGGTTCCCCGAGGACATGAAAATGTCTGAGGACGGTTTCTAAGTTAGCTTCCCAGGTCTAATAAACTAGTTGCCTCAACCTAATTTATGACTTAGTGTTTATATTAAACCTAAGACTACCAACCAAATCATTTTATTTCTCTCATGCACGTTTTCTTCTTTCTTTCAGTACCTTCTTAATTTTGTAATTGTTTATTGTTTTATTTCTATTATTTTTCATCTAATTATTTTATTAAATTATCATTTTTCGCAAGTGATATTATTTTATTTTAGTAGACTTTAAAATTTCCAATTAGATCAATAGATGCCCGATGCCATTTTTATTTTTCTGTAAGAACTATAATTGTTTCTTTTTACAAAATTGTCCTTTTTTCAGATACAAGTTTTTTTTTTTTTGTTTTTTGTTTTTTTGTTTTTTTTTATCAGTGAACTATTTATCATATCCATTTTTGTATTACTAATAGTTATATGTTTTATATCTTTTTTTATACATAAAAAATATCGGATTACTTTTCATTCTTGATTATTTCCTCACAAATTGTCAATAATTATAGAAATAAATATATTTTTCCCCATAACCACCCTGCTTATGTCAGTATTACATTTAGAAGATTTAAATGTCTTTTGGTACATATTAAACTTTGGGAAATGGCTTTAATGGTTTGTTTGTTTTGTTATGTTTTTAATCCTCTAAACTAAATCTTCTAAAAATAAACTTAATGTGATGAGATGTAGGGTTTAAAATTTGAATAATGTCTCATTGCTTTTGTTTCATATTGTTAGATGAAGTTGCACTCTATGTACTCAAAGTCCACTCTATATTTTTCTCTCAATTTGTTGCCATATCTGCACTCTATCACGTTGTATTTGAAGAATCTTTCTTCTTCCTTCTGTTCTTTGTGCTAGTTGTTTAACACTAGTCAATTATTGTCTTGTTTTTTTTTTTTTTGATCTTGATGTTTTGTTGTTTTTTGTTTGTTTGTTTGTTATTTCTTTGTACCAGCTCCAGGAACTGGAATACTCCCCTCATCTTTGATCTGAAGGAGGGAACGATCAGCCTCATCCTGCAGGCAGAGAAGTGAGTCTTTCAACTCTGAGAGCTGTGCAACAAGTAACAGAACAGGCTGTTGGATTGTCTTTCAGCTCCCTAATACTTCATTACTCTTCACTGGCCACTCTACAGCCAGCAGCCACACACACAGATTCACACACAAGTACAGGGTGTGCTCTAACTTTGCCCCTGTCATACAATAAGGCTGAGAGTGAAACCACTGGGGGAAATTAGATTAATATGGAGTAGCTCTTGTGCAATCCCACAGAGCCGTCTCTGACACTCAGCATGGAGCTAAATACATTACTGACTATTTTGTAATCGTAGTTGAATCAGATGCATCTTATCGAGTGAGTTATTAGTATTGACATGCAGTACTTTTTTAATTATCTGAATATGTCAGTTAATTATCTCTTTATTTTCCACCGTCCTAACAACTTGTCTATTTTATCTTGCCTCCTCGTGATGCTCCTCTCACCCCAACCAAAGTTATATGTCTCTCCTGTACTTTATTTCCTAGACACTTTTTACTTGTGGATGGATCGGGATTGTATACCTTCTCTTATGAGGGTCGGTTAATATCATCCCCAAAGTTTCCAGGTATGAGGGCAGACATTCTAAATGCTCAGGCTGCCTCACTAAGCAACGACACAATCGCTGTGCGAGATAAAAGCGATGAAAAAGGTTTGGGAAACTCTTCAATAGCAACATTTTTGGACATCATATACTGTGTTTTACATTTCTGTTGTCCTTGTTTTCATCAATAGTTATTCTTTTCTTTGATGCCATGACTGGAAAACCCCTCGGTGATGGGAAGCTCTTGACCCATAAGGTTGGTTCTCTATTTAATCAAACAACGTTCACCAAAAGCTACTTTTTGTTTTCTATAAATTATCTAGTTAAGGTCAGGCCACAGAATCTTCAAATTAGATTTAAGAATAGACTTTGACTATGCTGATCCACAAAACTACATTTAGTTTTATTGGAGCTAATTATTGTTACGAACCAACCAAACCAATAAAGACTTAACTTTAAATGTCAATGATGAAAGAACCAAAAGAATGAATAAATAAACAAATAAATAAGAATAAAAAAGAAACAACACACAGAAGTGGACTGTTTGCTTTGGATAATTTTCTTGATGTCTTTCCTAAGTATATTTTAAGGACTCTGGGAGTACAAAAGCCATCCAAAAGTTAATTCAGGTGAACAAATGGGTT
>JAUZNJ010039245.1:0-10800 GCA_034780135.1 Jordanella pulchra | reverse complement strand
ATACCCCCTTTCCTGTCAGCCTACTGTCAGAAAAACGAGCCACTAGTGCCGTAAAAAGCTCAAAAAAAAAAAAAATCATTATTATCCTTCCTCATTCAGTTCAGGCTTATCCTACATGTCTGTTTGTTTTAGAAGACCTGCATCTCACTGATAACTGAGGAAAAAATGTCTTCATGCAAATGCAAGAGTAACAATAAAGTTTGCATGGACAAGATTATATCCAAATGTCCTTCATCGAACAGAAAAAAAGGAGCAGATTATCCAACAGAGTCAAGGTTTCTTATCAGCAGAGGAGCATCATGTTGAAGCAGGTATTGGGAGTCTTGTGTCTCACAGAGGGCTGTTCCACAAAAGCAGACATCAGTGAACCAATTTGGAATTGTGTTAACATTTTTACAAAACATTTATTCTTACATATTGACATAAACACACACATATATATATATATATATATGTATGTATGTGTGTGTGTGTGTGTGTGTGTGTGTATTCTTCCTGATATAAATCAGGCTTGTCCTGCATGTCTGCCTTCTTAGATAAACTCTTTGTCATTGACGATTGAGGAAAAATGCAAATCCAAAAACGCAAATATCTTAATGCAAAAGTCTGTTGCAGTAATATTTGAATGGACGATATTATACCCAAATGACTCTTATTCTAAAGCACAGAAGTAGATGAACATCTTAAGAGAGTGCCGTGAGAAAACAAGTATTATGCACCCAGTTAAATAAAGGAGATCGATAGATAATCACTCAGTTGGCATTTATTTCTTTGCAAAGAAAAAGAACAAGACAAAATCATAGTATGATGTTCAGCCCTTCTGGGAAAGTTGTTAATCAAAACATTTACAGACAGAAGGAGAGAACAGTAAAATGTTATGAATAAACCCTAGGGAGAAGTCTAGCTTATTATGAGAAGAATAGTTTTTATAATCAAACACTGCTTAATAGGATACACAACTTCTCTTCCTTGTAGCCTTACTGCTCTGAGGTCTGAACGAATGTTTTTATAAGTAATTGTAAAATCAGCAGTCATATATAGTCAATATATGAGAAAGGGAAGCAATAGGAGATTGTCAGAGTTTCTTATCTCCCACATATTGTGTGTGTGTGTGTCCTGTTTTGCCAATATGCCAACATGTCCCAGAGCTAGATGATTGCCCAACAGCTTTGCTTTCACAAGCAGACCATTATGACTGTTACCATAAGGGTCCGCTTGAATGTATAGGATCAAATTGGCAGGGCAAATATGCAATTAATCATGAATGCTGATTATGTATATAAGCCTACTTAGTCATTCTGATAGTGGGCTAATATACACTTAGAGTCTGTGTTGCCTTAGGAGACTTATAAGATTTTAACATTTTTGCAGCTCCAACAGATTTTTTTTTTTTTTTTTGATCTAATATGACTCTTTGAACAACGCTACACCCCCCCGCAAGCCACAGGCCACACTCCACCCACAGGAGTGGAAGTTCATCAATTGGGCCTGGAGAGATTAATAAATGTTGAGACAGAGACTATCTCAAGGTTAATACAATTCATCAGAATGTCTCTGTACTGGTTATTATTAAGAATGTTTTTGGTTTTCTAATTAATGAAGACAGTTTTCCTTACATAGGAAGCAAACTGAAAGAGAGAGTAAAATATTACATCTTAGACATAAATCCTCTCATTCCCGACAACAGAACCTCTGTACATGTGTTTATATAGACAGTGCATTGAGAAAGTCGTGTGGTGTATTATTTAAGCATTGTCGGCAGATATCGGACTGTGTAAAACCCATCTTGAACATCCATTGGCCTGTATAGTGTACTCTGCGAAAGATTGTATTGCATTAGGTGAAAATTAGGCTCTCAAACAAATTTAAGAATTGCGATCAATTTTGATCAAAGCTAACTGATGACCTGTTAGTCTGCTACTTTTCAATGTGAATGGATACTGACTCATCTGTTTGAACAATCTCCTATATATTTTGCACTTTTGGAGAGTTAATGTTTCAGGACCAAATTTGGTGGCATTTGTAAATCAGATTCACTGATCTTAAGTCTGTCTTTAATGTTCCGGTAGACTTAATCTGTTGATATTGTAAAAGAAAATGTTTTACTGAGATTCCATACTGTAAAATTAAGCTTAGTGAGGATCCTGTCATTTTAACAGACTCCCACTAAGATGGCAATAAGTTTTTTTTTAAACTAAAATGCTTTTTTAAGTGTGTACTGAATATTAGATCTATAACTCTAATATTAATTGATGGCGTCTGTACTACATCTAACCAGGACTAATCTTGTGGGCTGTTTTACCCATTTATAGATGTAACCTATTTGCAAAAAAGTAATGATAAAGGTTAGGCAGATTTAACTCTACTTTATCTTTGGGGTTCTGTTTAGTTTTTAAGGTAACATGAAGGTTTATCTTTCCAGAGAAATTTGGTAATGGAAGAATAAACCACTGAGATTCTTGCTTAGCATCATTGAAAATAAATATTTGTTTTTGGGCAAGTCCATCATTTTTATTCAAGCAACCTTTCCAATGAGTGATATGGATAGGGACTCCATTATAGCAAGGTCATCTTCCGGTTTAGATTTTTTTATATCAATCCATTTTATTGATATATTGACACATTAACATTTTAGATTCCCCTGATTCCAGTTGTACATTAAGGACATAGTGAAAAATACACTTAATTAAATGAAGTGTAGATTTAAACCAGTTATTATTACCAGCTTGTATATTCTTTACATTTAACGTGCTTGTCAAAAAATTTCTTTATAATCTCCTGAGACTGCGCTTTATTTCGACACCTCTGTTACATGTTGAGTGGGGTACACACTATGTTGCTAAAAGCATAGCAACAACCTGTGAAGACATCTTAATTTTACATGTCTCCTGATCACATTGTGGGTTTCTTTTCATTAAACGAGGGGTACTAACAATTTTGTCCACATCTGTGTATGCAAATTTTAAACTAATGAGCAATATGAAAATTTTGTTATGGTATTTACAAACAAAAATCCTTATCATCCTTCCTCATACGGGTCAGGCTTGTCCTACATGTTTGTTATTTTATAACAGCTGCATGCCACTGATCCCTGAGGAAAAGATGTAAATCCAAAAAAGCAAATGTCTTAATACAAAAGCTACAGTTGTCACAAAATTTGCATGGACAAGATGATATCCAAATGGCTTACATCCTAAAGCACAAAAGGAGCAGATCATATTAAATAGTCAAGGTTTCTTATCCAATGAGGAGCATAATAGTGAAGTTGATATTCCAGTAAAAAAATAAATAAAAGTTAGAAGAGAGAAAGCCCGGCTTGAAAAACAAACCAGGCAAACACTGTTACTGCACTGTAGCTTATAAAATGATCGTTTTACCAAATGCTACAGAGGGGTCTGTGCAATAGCTGACAACTGCAGAAACTTGTATGGCAGAACTCTGATTGTTACACGACATCTGGGATTTACAGTGTGGGAAGGACTGATGAAAGTACAGTACCAAGAGATACTCCTGTGATGCTGAGAATCATGTCTAACACAAAACCTATTCATCTAACTTTTAAACCAAATATATGCCCATTTAACTGGAGACAGATGTCTGTTATCTTACATAAACCGTATGTCATTAATGCCAGGAAGATCAGGAAGATGACCCCCAAGGGAAAAAGTGTTCAATGGTTGTCTCAGACAGTGAAAGCTGGACATGAAGGAACTAGAGGAACCATCACCAGTTACCGGTATTGCACATGGATCCTGCTTGCAACGCCAGAATGTGGCGGGAGGGGTGGTGTTTACTTAAATATTTACACATGCTTGTGAAAAGACTGATCATGTATCCTGACTAGTTGGCCAGAGGGATATCCTTTCGGCTGATTGCTTGAAGCACAAGGACGTGCAAGTGGGATGAAGGGGGGAAATGTGACAGTGTGGGACCTGTCACTTTGGCTCTGACTGATCATGTGTCCTGGCTTCTTGGCCACAGAAATATCCCTTTGGCTGAATGGAAAGCATTCATGACTTTCATCTAGGAGTCTCTGGGGTAAAATTTAATTCCCCCCTGAGGCCTCCTTTAGGATTCATTTTAAGTGTCTTTATATGGGAGCCCAAATTGGGAATACAGCACACTTAGGTTAGGTATTTCCATTTTAATGAACATGAAATACAGTGAAAGGTTCTGTGAGCTACACAATGTAAAGTAACTGATGCCAAGATAAAAATATTTACTGTGCTGGAGAAAGTAACTGGTGTGCACAAGGAGGTAACTGGTACACATAAGAACAAAACCAGTGTGCATGAAAAACTGCCTTGTGTTCATAGGAATTTTTTTGTTGTTTTTTTTTTTCCTTGAGTGTCACTTGGGGCATGTGTAAGTTGTAATACGTTCTGGTATATAGTAAATTCATACTGAAAACATCTCAGGAATATTGGAAAGAAAACATACTACACAAGTGGTGCAGGTTTCTTTTTTAAAGAAAACAAATTAGAGTTTATGGTGTGTACAAACAAAGAAGCTATGCTAAGAATCCAATAGTTTAATATTGCTAAGCTTCATACTAAATGGGCTGAGTAAACCTGATTTGTTGTCTGTAGCAATTGATTTATGGTATTTCCGATATTTGTGACCAAAATTAAATACATATTTTTATATAATTTATTCTCCTGTATTATTACTGTTTGTATAGACAAACAACAAATTATGACACAACATCTGAATATGTACACAAAAATACCAAAGAGAGAGAGAGAGAGAAGCTAAAAGATGTAGCATAATATATGAAAGGACGACCTCTGGTGGAAGAAAGGTACTAAACCAAACCATATCCTTGACAGAAAGGCATTGCATGACAAAACAAATAAATAAATATTTATACATTCAAATGATTCAGAAAAATAGCAGGATTCTGCCTGGCTAAACTATCACAGTGAAATTGCCTCTTAGGACATCTTATGACACTACTATCTCTGCCATAAGTTATGTTACTTTTCCAATGCAGCAATGAATTAATTCTCTCCCTGGTCTCTCTCTGCTCTTAAGGGCATGCAGCAGGCTAGATATATGTGGTTGTGGTCCATCATATGCGTAGTTTTATACTTTTCTCTTTGTTGTCTGAATTAGCATAAGTATCTATCGTTTACTGCTGTAAAGGTAAGCAGACTCCCCAATGTTAAATCCCTTCTAGTGTCCAGCTTCAAATGAGGGAGTAAAATGTCAAAAAAAATACAAGATACCTAAATAGTTCATATATAAGTACATTTTGATTTAAAAACAAATGTCTCACATATTTTTCAAAACATTGATAAAAGGGAGGCTCTAACCTTCAATCTGCTCTGAGTCACTTAAATTTACCATACTCTGAATAAATTGATTATTCAGAATACCCATTGCAACCCATTCTTTTACATCCTACCTGTTTTTATGGAAATAAAACCTTATGTCCTTTCTTATGCTGTCATACATTGTTTAAAGTGCACCAATCTTCACTGCAGCAAAGCATCCCCACAACACAAATTACTTATTCATTGGAGAACTGGTCATCACCTGACTCACATGTGAACGAAACCACTCTGACGACAGAGTTAATGACCCAATAGAACTTCCCTAACGAACATCAACGCCCCCCAGGTGACCTCTGTTGTCTAATTTGTTGGAGGGATCAGAGCCACCTCTTGGTTCTTTTCTTCCTCTCCCCTAATTATTATGGCACTCTATAGTATATTTATATCAGTGCTCTCCAGCATCAGTTAGAACTGAAGAAGCCTCTTGGAATAGGTGAAACACCTTATAGAAAAACTTAATGTCCAGTTGCCTAAACTGAACTTTCCAAACTTGGACCTGACCTGGATGACTAATAACTTTTGCAGACACCCTTAAAAGTGTGGCGTGAGGAAAAATTCCCTCTGACTCATGTCTTGGACTGACAAGAAGGTTTTAGGGTAAAACCAGCCTAACTAGTTAAACAAACTACTTTTCCAGGAGTAACTTAAAACATTCAGACATCATTAGATCGGTATTTCTTTATGTCATATCTCATTACCTTCCCTCAGCTTTTCACAAAACCCATGAGTATAAGACCTGTTTATCTACTTTTAAATTTCCTGATAGAGAAAAGGCTTACACTGAAAAGCATCATTAATAAGGTGTGGCAGTGAAGTATGACTTGAATGCTTGAACCATACCAGACCAAACAGTTTTCTAACCATAGAATATTTCCTGGATATGTGAAAACAGTTTACAAATCACTTGTTTTATTCATGAAACTCCCAAAGACTGATTTTAAAATATAATTTGCTAAAATTATCATTTTTTCTTTGTCTGTACTGTTTTGAAAATGATGAGGGTGTTAGAACTAACACTGATTATGCTAACATTAAGAGCTACAGACTGTCTATCTTTACTCTTTTTTTCTACAAGTCAAGGTTTCTTGAGGATCCTGTCACCTATTCCTTGACTTTTCTTCGTCTCTTACTGAAATATATGATTTATTGACATATGTAATAATTCCAAGCAAAAATATATTTTCCTTTTACAGACATATTGTGTCCTGATTCTAAAATATTGTAAATATAATTTCTGTAGAAAAACAACACAGACCTTTAAGAGAGAAACACATATGATATCAAGATACATAAGAAATATTTATGAAAACTAGTAAACATGTAAAGCTGCCAGTCTTCCCAGAAGCTTCAGCAAAAGATGGCATAGAGGTCTGACCATCCGAAGGCCAGGAAATGTTTGTTTTTTTTTCAATTATTGGACGTAGAGCCTAATCTTCAGAAGATTGCATGTCTTTTTTTAAAAATATAATTTTTTAGGCTCTAGTGGCCTTTATTTTGAGTTTTTTTTTAAAGTAGGCAGACAGGAAAGTGGTGTGGAGAAGACATGTGGCAAAAGTCAATGGGCTGGGGTATCGAACCAGCGACAGCCAGTTTAAGGACTGAGGACACTATTATGAGGTGCTACCAGGGACATAAATCAGAAATTTCGTATGTGTATAAATCAGAAATTGAAAATCTCTCATATACACTACTGAAATCCTCTCATAAACTCTACTGAAAAGCTTTACCTTTTATACACACTACTGAAAGGCTCCCATACACACTACTGAAAAGCTTTATCTTTTATACACACCACAGAAACTACAACTTCCGGTTTAATAAAATGCCTTCCATTTCAAGTGAAATCCACAAATATTTGAGTAGTGTACAGGTCCTGTACTTACAAGTTACGCCTTTTGAATGCAATTACTGAAATAAATCTACTTTTTCATGGTATTCTAATTTTATGACCAGCACCTGTATATGAGAGCTTTTCAGTAGTGTGTATAAAAAGTAAAGCTTTTCAGTAGTTTATATTAGAGCTTTTTAGTAATGTTTATGAAAGGTAAACCTTTTCAGTAGTGTTTATGAGAACTTTTCAATTTCTGATTTATACACATGCGAAGTTTCTGATTTATGTCCTTGGTGGCACCTCATACTCCATACATAGTCACGCACTTAACCACTACACCAAAGCCATGCCCAGATTTGCCTGTCCTGAAACACAAATACACATATGATGTACCATGACGCAGGATTATAGTTTAGCAAAGTAACTTCAGGCCTAACCTTGACTTTCTGGTACCACAAAGATGGATTAATTCGCAGCAAGGCTGGTTATCATGGTAACATACCCTATATGGCAAACCTACTCCAGGTCAGGCTAGGGATTTATCTGAATCATAGATAATGTTCCACCCAACAGCCTGTTTGGAAAAAAATGTCATGGCCTATTACTGAAGATATGATTTAAGTTAGAACGCAATTTGTGAGAAGATCCTTTTGATCAAAATGAAAATTAGGCTACTTATAAGTGATTAAGGTTTTCACAAGGCAGACTGACATACATATGGCAGATTCTGGAACCGCATGTTGGCTGTGCAACCCACTGGAGTGCAGCCCTCGCTGTATCACAGACTGTATGTATGGCCGTACGACACTATGCAAAGGGCAGCTTCATGAACAGATCTACAAGGAAGTACCAGGCGCAGCTCTGGATGAACCAAAGTGATCTACTGTTTCAGAGCTTCTGTATGGGGGAATTTTACTGCCATAAGAGTGGCAGTAAAATTCAAGAGTGCACATACACAATTTGCAAACAGGATTTTACCTCCTTCCATTAGGATTTTACCTCCTTGCATTGAAAACTTTTCAAAAATTCCTCTTTTCTCTCTCAAATCTTGCTGCTCGTTTACAAAAATTCTCTCTCGCTTACGGATCAGACTTTCGCTTGCAAACCTCTCTGCTTACAAAATAAATGTTACTGTTGCCAAGCAACCTTCCAGCCAATAGAATGACAGTGTTCATCGTAGATATAGTTTGATTTTTTTGTGCTACCAACCTCGGCCTAATCCCTACTCTTTCACTTGGCTCTCTGCGCTTGCTCAGCGCTCTCTGCACTCATTCGGCTCCATCTTTGCTCTCACAACTTATAAAGCTGTATATAAAAGAACCACACCGACCAGCGAATCAAAGACAGACATTTTTGATCTGATCAAAGTAATCCTTGTAAATACTCAAAATATTACAATGTGCCAGGGATTATAAAACAGGAATTTAGAAAATATCATTAAATGAACAGGTAAAGATATTGATCTGGAAATGGACCACAGAGCCCTCACCTGGATAAATGCCATGCGCGATCAGAACCACAGGCTAATATGGTGGTATTTATCTTTGCAGCCCTTTAGGTTTACAATCTGTCATAGAGTAGGAAAAACAAACGTCGTTGCCGACTTTTTGTCAAGGTTTCCCCCACATGGTTAACCATCGGGAGAGGGGGAATAATGTGATGGTGTAGCCATCACCAGTAGGCGTTCAGCCTGTTTTCTGGACATAGACTCCCACATACACCCATAAACACATGCATCATTATATCTTCATATGTGAAGAGGTAGTGTTTGTGTTTACATTTTTTTATTACCCTAATCTGTTACTAACCTGTATGTTTAATCCTTGGTGAAGTTACATTATTTAGTATTCTGATTATTGGATGATTGCTTGAAGCTGAAGGAAATGAATGAATGATTATAAGTGATGAGTGATTGGCTGTCAAACCAGACACAGCCTTTTTCTAGCCTGGGAGCGCATTCCCTGGGGAAAATAAAAGGGAAGATAAAGAGTGAGAGATGTGTAAGTTGGGTGAGTTGGACATTTTGAAAGGCCAGTTGTGTCAGCTTAAGTCAGGCCAATATCAGGCTGACTTTTTGGGATCAGAGTGGTGTCTGCGGTTGGCTTTAGACGGGGTGTAGACGGGCAAAAACGTCTACTTGTAAATTATGTAAATACTTTTTTTTTGTAAATATAACCAGCGCTGTTTTTCTTCACTGATGCTCTGGAGCAACACGATCATAATAAAGCTCCCACAAAACGCATACCAATGATCATCAGTATTTTTACAGCTGATCAGAGACTCGGCACACTGCATTGTGTCAGTGAAACCAGACGCAGGGTGGAACTCGGGACCCAGTTCCATCACAGACTAAATTTGTCATGATTGTGTCCACCAGCTCTGGTTTAATCAACTCATCAGTTCCATCTGTACTCCTGCCTCCATAAGGCTATCTCAGACCAGAAGCTGCTTTCAGATCATTTCGAGCCTTATGGTGAGTCTGACCTGTCAGACCTGCTTTTGTATATATTTGCCCTGACCTGTTCTCTGCCCCTTCTGAATTATGTTTTGGATCTCTCTGAGTCATCTTATCTCCTGGTTCAGACCCCTGCTCTGTTCCAAAGTTTGATTCCGGATCACGATTTGGATCTCTGTTTCCCCAGCCTCAACTCTGCTTCTGTCCTCGACTGTGAGTAAAGTTATAACCCTCAAGGGTTTGGACCAACTTACTGACCAGCTGTGTACCAACTCTGGTTCCATATCTAATGGCAGCACCACCTGCCATCTGGCTTCTAATCCACTCTTCTGGGTTTACCTCAAAAACCCTCCGAGGTTAGTTATCCTCTCGTTCCCTCAGAAGAAGCATCATGTTCTCCTGTGCTGGACTCTAACATTGTTCATCTCCCCTCAGAATTTCCAGTTACTGTGGCTGACTTTCTCTGCTGGTCCTGTTCCAGATATTCATTTCAATAAACTGTTGAACTTTTTTTTACTGTGTGTCTGGCTAGAATTTTTGGCCCTCAATTTCACAAACGTCACAAAATTAAAACAGATTTGTTTTAAATTCACCTTAAATCATCCTCTTGAGAGCATTCCTACTTTATCATTTGTCAACATTGTTTTCTCCATCTTCCATTTTTTATAAATAGAAGCTTGTCTCTGCTGCACTCCTTTATTGTAGCTCACAGCCACATCTGGTCCCTGACTGGACCGTGCCAGCACAATGTAAACAAAAGCTCAGATTTTTTCAACTGCATTGCAGACAAGGTGGCCATCAAATGTCACCAACTTTGCTAGTTTTGCTGTTCAACGCCCTTATTTCACCACCCTCCCCTTGCTTTGCTCCAGATCCACCCTCTACAAAGAAATAACATGAGTTTTTTTGCTCCAGCTGCAAAATTAGCAGAGTTGAGCAGACGGCAGACTTCTCGCGGCAGGTTTTGAACAGGGGTACATGAGTTTAAACACTGCACATTGCTCTCATTGCGCTCAGACTGGCAACCGCGCACTCCAGTCTGTAGCACGAAATTTACGACTTAGACAGGACAGGGGTGTCAAACTGGTTCCAGAAAGGGCCGTATGGCTGCTGGCTTTCTTTCCAACCAAGCAGTAGCACACCAGACTATAGTCATCTCATTAAGTCATCAGGTTAAG
>JAUZNJ010039244.1:0-35064 GCA_034780135.1 Jordanella pulchra | reverse complement strand
TTTAGATTCCATCACTCACAGTTGAAGAGAACCTATGATAAAAATTACAGTCTTCTACATGCTTTGCAAGTGGAAAAACCTGAAAAATCAACAGTGGATCAAATACTTGTTCTCCCCACTGTATATTTATTTGATAAAATCTTATGTAATCCTGTGCTTGCCACACAGTTTAATTTCTGCAACCTTACAAGACTATTCCACGCCACACTACGCAGCATTTACAACTATCTGTCCATCTAGACCAGTAGTTACGTTTCCATTACAAATGTACAAAACTGTCGATATTCTGCTAATTTTTAAAATGCAAATTTGCAAGAGTACCGTATTTTTCCTGTTGACAACGATATGGCAGAGCAACATGGCCTGGCACTGCATTCCAATGGCAGTTTGGCAAAAATGTTTTTAAATCAAAAAAAATTTTTTTTTTTTTTAAATTGCAGCGTTTCCATATAGCAAATGTATATTAATATTGAATTAAAATTAGCCTAATTTGATGGTTAATGGAAATGCAGGTAATTAATCAACTCAAAAAAAAGAGAATTTGGACACAATCGTAGCTGAGGAACAGAGAAACTTGGTTTGTTAGTTTATTGAAAGTTTAAGGGAAGGTATGATATCTTACCTCTACGGGTATATTACATCTGCAATTATATAGATACACAATCTTCTTTAATTTCCTTATACCTATAATTTATTACTACATTTTAAATCTCTTATGCTTATCACAGAGCGCTCATATCTTACTTTGTGCCCTCCCCCTCCTTCCCTTTTCTCTACACTGGTGTTAAACTAAATTGATCTATGATTAGTGTCGAACAAAGTGAAATTAAATGTCTGAGTGGAATTTTTATATGGCTTTGATTCCCCGTCTCAAAATCTTTGTCGGAAGTTTTCCCCGTTCCTAAAAAAACGCGCGTAGCCTGTAAGGATGGGTCAGAGAGTCCATGAGGGATTGCACAGTTTCATGCCAAGTTAGATTTTTAAGATATTACAACATTTGTGTGAAAAGCGACATATGCAAGCTTTAAAAATGAGACCCTGGAGCGGCATCAGCACGATCTTACCTCCCGTTCTCTTAACGATCAGATCCACAACAGTTAAGGCCTCTGTCCTCACTGAGGAGTAGCTTTTATTTTCTGAAGAGGAAATTAAACACATGGAGGCTGTGAAATACGGGAACATTAGGTTTTCATTTAAAGCCTATAGATGTTGAATGGTATCCTTACCTAAAGGATATGTGAGAGCACTACAGGCTTCAGTGAGGATCTGTGAGAGTGCATTCATGTCCTTATTGCCCTTCTCAAGCAACAGCAAACTATACGGACGAAAAAGCAAGTTTTTAGGATCTTGAATAATTCCCTAGTGAAGATGAAAGACTTTCAGAATAAAACATGTACTGTTGTTGGGATTCTTACTCCTGAAAATACGCCTTCATGGCCTGAAGTACGGCCAGCTGCACCTTCCATGTGCTCAGTTTAAGCTTCCCAGCCATCAGGGTGCACAGATCTGACTGGAAATGTGCTGCAAAACATGGAAAACTTCATCATCTTCAGTTCAGATTCATGGGAATCCAATAAGGAGAACAGATCTGGATACCTTGAGTTTGTGGGTTTCTTGGCCAAGTCTTTCCAAGTGTTTCAAAAGCACAGAGTATAGCTTCGGTTTGTAGCTCCTTATCTTTCACACCTTTGTCGTCGTCATCATCATCATCGTCGTCTTCCATAGATCTGGGAGAGGCGCCACTGCTCTCTGGACAGTTCTATCATAAAAACATGGCATTAAACTTTTTCTGAAGTTGAGTCTTTTTAGAAAAAGTCTCCCGATAGGCAATGAAATCTAGAACTGAACCTTCTTGATCAGAGGGAAAAGGATGTCAGCCATGTCGCTGAAACGGTCCTCCTGGCTGCTGTGGAGAACATCTCCAGCACAGCGCAGGGCAGCCATTTTGTAAACCAGGTTCTCCTTGCGGCATTCTTTCATCACTACATCCAGTACCTCTGGGATGGTGGGCTGGCCGCTGCAGGGCTTCCTGAGCTCTGCGCTACAAGTAGGAGGAGGAGGAGCAAGTTCAAAGGAGGTAGCATATTTGACTTCACAAATAAAATGTGTCAGTACAGTTTTTATACAACTTGAAGCATCAAAATGTATTTTTCTGGCTCAAACTTCTATAGATTTTTACTATAAAAGCTGAAAAACTGTTTTATTTAAAATAAATGAATAGATAAAGGCTGCTACTGATAAATTATTAATAAATATTCTTTAAAGTAAATAGACGTAACCATGAATTAAAACTGAATAAATATTTCAAAAGAGATTTCATTTAATTTAAAGATTTATTTTTATTTATTTCCTAATGGAATTCATGTTTTTTTACACTTTTATTTTGTAAAACTACTTTGCACATTTCAATGACTTATTTTTAACCCTGTTTTTTTTTTTATCTTCAACTCTTTTTATTTCATCTTCTTGTCAAATAAGGGGGCAGGGTTTTATCTCTATGGATGTGCTGGTCAGAGGTCGCAGATTTGGAGGAAAATAGGAACTAATTTGAAAAACAAACAAGAGAAGAAGAAAAGATTTGAATCTTTTGGCGGCCTTTAGCAGAACGCTTCTCATTTTTCTACATTTATTCAACGGATTTATAATGTCTGAATACAGAAGCGTCCCAGACTTCTCTGATCCACGCCCTGTAAAAGGCCCACAGATAAAACCACGCCCCCTCATTTGAATATAAGAACATGAATTAAAAACAGCTAAAAAAAAATGGGTAAAAAAAAAAAATTAGTCACTGAAACAAGTAAAACAGGTGTACAAAATGAAAGTGTTAAAAAAACTGGAATATGAAATAAATCAAATTACATAAATACATCTGAAAGAAAATAACTAAATCTGAAAATAAAGGTTAGAAATGTCTTAATATATTTATTTAATTTTACTTCATGGTGAGATAAAGTACATAGAATATTTATTTGTGATTCTATAGCAGCATTTATTTATTCATCAAATATTAACGCTCTCCATAGCAAAGCAGTGTTGCTGATGGATGGATTCGGACGACGACTCTTCAGACTGAAGAGTCTGAAACTACTTCATCTACCCCCCCAGCCCAAAAACAGTCCAAACATCAAAGCTTCATAATAATCTGGATCAGGAGCCGTGGTTAACAGGAAAACGTTCTGCAAGACGACTGACCTGCACTTGGACACCACTGATCCGATGGCTTTCAGCAGCTCCTCCTAAACAACAACAAAAGGATAAAGAACTTAGAGCCCATTGCTGAGTTTTTCAAATTTCTGCCTTCCAACAACAGAAGTTACACCAACCTTTCCGGTCCACGTTCGCCCGGAGAGTCCCTGCATTAAAGCTGTCAGCACCAAACCGAGGTGCGGCGCCACCAATGACCCCGTCTGTTCTTTAGCAACAGTCGCCATGGCAGCCGCGCCTTGAGCCTTCATCTTCCAGGACTGAGATTGCAGGGCTCTTTGGGTGATGGTGATCAGCTCTGTCATGTAGAGCCTGATGCCCCCAAAGCTCCCTGGGATCAGTGGTCATTGTTATTCTACATTCAAGCATCAGGCGACTGTCTTTAATATACGTCATGACAGCATTGCTTGTTCTAGAGGCATCAACTTTATTCCTAGGAACCTGTGTAAAAAGTCCTTGATATTTGCTGGAATTAATCACCAGGCGATCAGTAACAACTTTTGGTTGTCAGCTCCTCACCTGGGACGTTCTCCTGCCACACCTCCGACCACAGGGTGGCATCGTGACCCTCTCCTTTCTCCTCCTCAGGACCCGCTGCCTGATGCATGCCCAGGAAGGCCAGCGGTAGGGCCACGCCTGCGTGGGCCTTCAGTACATCAGGGCTGTAATGGCTGATGGCGTGCACCGTTAACGCACACGATGACTTGTACACCGGTTCTGGGGGCAGAGATTTAAAAAAACCAACATTGCATGAGAAACATTTTTTTGTAGTTTTCAAACTTCTGTACATTTTACTGGATGCAGCACATTATTGTACATTTAAAGTAACAGGAATGGGTTTGCATTTGTTTAGGTTTTTTTAATCATTATCATAAATAAATATGGCTTAGATATTGATTCCATTCCACTTAGCTTTGGCTTTATGTTAAAGTGAACCTCTACTCCACTATCAAATCTTTTGCATCATCTTGCAGTTTTCCCCGTGTGACCTTTCGCCCTGACCTTCCCATCTCATTCCTTGATGTTTATAAAACCATTTGTTCACTTATGATCTCTAACAAACTGCTAAAACCTTCACAGAGAAGCTGGATTCATGCAAAGAATAATTTAGACTTTAAGAAATTATTAAACCTTGATTTCAATTTTAAACCTTGATTTAAAATTGATATGACACTGTAACAGTTTAATATTTATTATTAAAATGGGATTTTTCCTGTTTGACGTCTTGTTTAAAGTTGCCTTCTGGGAGAGACATGAATATGTACAGAGACTCACTTGTAGAGGAGAGATTTTAAATCCTTAGATAAGAAATAATGATAAAGTTCTGGAATCGGAATAATAGCTCTATCGGCAGATATCCAATATCAGAAGTAAAAAAAAAAAAGGGGGATTGGTTCATCTCTAAGTGTAAAGGGCGATATATGCAACATCATTGATTTTTATCTGAAGAAAATGTAACGTCCTTTTAAAATGAATGAACACAGCTTTGAAAGATCTTAATAAAATGTACTGAAGTTTTTGGTTAAGTGACAAAATGGGAAAAACTAAAAACATATTTGGAATAATGCTCTTTAAAAAATAGATATCTATGGGTAAATATTGCTCAGTCCCACAGATGAACCTATGGTTTTACTTTTTTCTCACAGACTCACCTTCTTTCTCCAAGTACCAGTTGCTGAGCTTCAGTAGGAGTTTTTCTACACTGCTGTCCTTTGCTGTCTGATGGAGAAAAGAAATGTTAGTATGATAAAGTCAGCTTATAGTTTAATAATAGTCCTAAACCGTCATGTTAACAGAGGGTTTTTTTTACCCTGACAAGGTGTCCCAAAGCAAAGGCAAAGGCTTTCTGTACCACTGTGCTCCTGTCGTGAATGCCATTGAGCAGGGCACTCATCAGTTTACCTGCAGGTTAAAACGGATCCATTTATTCAACTTCAACACTTAACAGATAAGAAAATGAGCAGGAAGATCGTGGTACCTGAGTATGGGGTTAGATCCTGGGGACATTGTACTGTAAGGGACACAATGACACTTGCACAGCCGCCCTAAACAAAAAGGAAACATCAAATGTTCACCAGTATAACGGATTCAATTTTGGTTGGTTAGGAAGTATTTCTTGTACGTATGGCTACTTCACTATGTTTTACCTTTGTTCCTAAGCCTACTCCGCTCTTCAGCAGCTCACAGAGTCTGGGAACCAGCTCTCCCAGCACAGAAACATCCAGATGCTGCAGACACTAAATGAAGACGTGCATTTACAGGTTTAGCTTTCAGTGATGTGTTGAAGTGATTCTATTCTGTGGGCATTTCGCTCAGTCTTACCATGTTCACAGTCTCCATCATTGGAGAAGACTTGGCAGCACTAAGCCTTGCAGCATCCATGGCACTCTGCAGAGGAACAACCAACACATCTTAGGAGCTCAAGCTGCAGTTCTGGATACGTCACAGTCCAGACAGAAGAGGTTTACCTTTTCCTGCTCAGTGGCTCTGAGGCTGAGGTAGTTGAGGACCTGCGGCTCAAGAGTGCTGAGGGCTTCCAGCAGAGCAGGAATCAACCGAGCAGCATGAGGCTTTAGCCGGGCACCAGCAGTCTTACTAATCTTCACCAAGGTCTGAATACTGGAATAAATCATTGATATAAGAATCATATGACAAGTAATGAGCCTGGTTTGGGGTCCTTCCTGTTATCCTAAGGGACAAGATCTGAATCAAATGTAAACTGCTTCACTTGAGTAACTTTTTGACAAAAATCTACTTCTTGGAGTCTTTTTACTGCACTGTATTTTTTACTTGAGTAACAGTTTTATTAAATATCACTACTATTAGCTCAGTGAAATGTTTGCCTACTTCATCCATTGTGAGAAACTTTACTGAAAACCAAATAAGCTTATTTTTGTTGTTGTTTCACAGTTTGTAAATAACTTTACATTTTGATTTGTCTTTATTACATGATTTCAAAAATCAGACGTTAAGATGAGATACTCAATACCTGAGTAGCATTTTTACTAAATACTTCTTAAGTTTTACTTGGATGAATATGTTTTACTTGAGTGAAATTTTGGGGTACTCAGCCAAAGCTGCAGCAGCTTCAGGCTCATCCAACAAGCTTCAACCTTTTCCAACCAGAGCAGGTGGTTGCTGCTTGGACTGAAGTGGGAGGGGCGGAGTTAAAGCTGCTACAGCTCCACCCAAACACTTGTACTGGTTCAGAGCTAGCTTGGTGTGTTGAATCAGAGATATGTCTTTATTTGCTAAACACTGCCCCCTAAAGGAGAGGAGTTTAACACCAGGGAGGCATACCTGAGGGAGCGAACCTCTGAGACGTTGCTAACGATGCCCTTTTCCAGCAGGGTGGGCAACATCACGGCCACAGTCCTCTGAGCTGCAGAGCCGGTAGATTCACACATACGAACGCACACCTAAACAAACAACCCACAGGGTGAAACAGGTGACTTCTACATGCACACTTTACAGCAGCCATTGCTCGGATGCATCACATTACCTTACTGAGCGTTTTCAGTGTCAAGTCTGCAGCTTTTCGTACAGATTCCTAAAAGAAATCATTTAAAAACTGGTTGGATAAAGATCAGGCAAGATTTATTTCACATTGTTTTCTTCTGACCTTAATGTCATCCAGGACTCTGAAGAGCGTCTCCCAAATCTCTGTCAGATGCTCAATGAGGTCGTCAGCCTGACGGCCACGGATCAAGTCATTAAGGGCCAGACAGCTGCAAAAGAAAACCCACCAATTCAAAATCCCCTTCCTGCTAGAGATCATGTTAAGTGAGGAGTTGGGGCATCGTACCTGGACTCCCGCACTCTCCAGGTGTTATTGGTCAGGTTAGAAATGACATCCTGCAGGATTTCCTTTAAATATTTATCCACCTGTGCAAAAAGAAACCCCAAAACTAATGATTTTCTGTTGATTCCTCCCACCCACCTCAACAGTCGTCTCCATCTTCTTAATGTACTAAACTATTGATTGACCCTTACCAGGGTTTTATCAGTGACCAAGGCATCCCAGATGCTAGTCATAGCCTGGCGAATGCTCAGGTTGGGGTCAAACTGATAGCGGTACAAGCGAGGCACTAGCTGCGGCAGGAAGGGAGCCAGCTGCTCCCCAGCCTTGGCTGCGATCATGTGGAAACCAAAAGCTGCTCCCTAAAAACAAACAAACAAACAAGAAGGAGCTTGATTACATCAGGAAGGAAAGGAAAATGGTGGGTGTGAAAGGGAGAGAGAACTTACCTTGCGTGAGTTCCACATGGCATGGTGGTTCGCCAAGTTCATGAATTTGTAGACCAGATCTGGTTGGTTCAGATCACTGGCCAATGAGCAGAGCTCCTTATAAGTGGACAAGCTTTGACTGTAAAAAAAAAAACAAACAAAACAAGCTGATTATATGAGGGGAAGAGCAGCATCGATTTCAACTCAAATAATGTGCAAAAACAAATCAAAACATTTTAATTACCATTAAATAAAAAACAGACAAAATATGCATTTATTAATGTAACAAAACTCACCCATCGGGTGTTTTTCCCAAACTCTCTCCTTGAAACACTTCAGTATCCTCAGAGACTGCATGTTTCACCCTGTTTATATAAACAGACGAACATTAAACAAGCTCTCATCCATTTGATCTTCATTTATTACCAAGTTTAACCATCACGGCACCTCTTCCCGGTCATAAGCGTTTCCACCAGTGTAGAAACCAGCTCCTGCTGATCAGCCGTGCCCCCCATCTCATAGACGAGCCCAAGACCTTTAGATGCGACATCCTGACTCAGCTCTGAAAGGAAAGAGAGAGATGGATGGATGAGGAAGTGGTGAGAAGGGAGAGAAAAAGGAGAGCTTGTTGTAATGTTAGAAAGGTGAAGCTTATGCAGCTTTTAATTTACCGTCAGGGTCTGAGAGGACAGAGATGAAGGCTACCTGGATCTCCTTTAAATGGGACTATAGAGCAAAGGAAAAGGGGAAGACACTTAAAGCTTGCGTTCATGTTATAAAGACGACGGTAATGCTGTGTTTTATACATACAGTGATTTCTTTGTGGTGGCTCAGCTTTTTGACGAGTGAGAGCAGCCAGATGCAGGCAGCCTGCCTCACATGAGGGTTCTGGCTGGGAATATACCTGGAAAGGACGGAGTTCAGGACCCAAGGAACCACGTCGTTACTTTTAACATCTGGAATGGGTCGCAAGAAAACAGAAATATAAGAAACTAAGAGGCAGTGAACAATAACACTGGTTCTGTATCTATAGGAAGGACACAAAGTTAGTTTAGGTGGGGAAAAAAAGTTCATTTAGCGTGCATTTCTTTCTCTTTTGTTAAAAAAAAAAAGAAGTTCTTTCTGCTTCAAGTGTGACAACATCTGTAACCACTCACTGTGAGGTGGGCTGTACTGCTCCTCTGTGCAGGTCCATGGGTCTCTGGCTGCTCCAGAGCAGGTTCCTACAGCGGCGCTGGTGATGGCTTCTCCAACTGTGAACTGCAGCTCCACCTGCTTGGCCTGGAAGATAAATATGTTCTTAAGCTACAGGGGCACCTACTTTCTACAAGTAAAAATCACTTCTCAGCTGCAGCTGATAAATCAATTTAAAAATCTAA
The DNA here is from genome assembly GCA_034780135.1 of Jordanella pulchra. Taxonomy (NCBI): domain Eukaryota; kingdom Metazoa; phylum Chordata; class Actinopteri; order Cyprinodontiformes; family Cyprinodontidae; genus Jordanella; species Jordanella pulchra. The sequence continues at coordinate 26,254 of JAUZNJ010039244.1, read as the reverse complement.
TGCTCAAAGAAATCAGATGGATAATAGCTTTAAATGTGGACGACTCTTTCAGCTTTATGTATCTGGGGAATTTACCAGCAAATGTATCCAAGCAAGACAACTATTTAATACAAGTTCTGTTAACCAGTTGCAAAAAAGCAATAACCAGAAAATGGCTCTGTAAAGAACCTCCCTGTGTTTCAGAATGGATAGGGATCATAGGGGAGATTTATTGCATGGAACCATCTCTCCTTCGCCCTGAGACACGCTAATGCTAAATATCCGAGAGCCATGGATATCTTACATAGAGAAAAAGAAATAAAAATGTCCTGATCAGGTATCTTAATTTTGCATTTTCCACTCACATGCCTCTGACTCTCATACTATAACTGATCAGTCTTGTGAACCTGTACTGACCCTGTCTGCTGGGTTCACTGCCTTTATTTTTTTGTTTGTATTTGGTTTCTTGCAAAACTCTACGACTAAAAGTATTAAAAAAAAATCCAATGTTCCAAACGTGTTAAAACTATCTGTTGACTAGCTAAGGTGCCAGTTTTGAAGACGACATGAAAGTGGTGGAAGTCTCTATTCAGAGTTAAGTCAGTTTCTTTGTTGTTTTTAAACAGCATGTCCTGTTGATGCCCAATGCTGCCATTACTCAGCAGGTTTCCTACCTCCACCGAGTCCATCAAGCCCTGCAGCAGCTTCTTCTGGTGTGCGAAGTCTGCGTCTCCCACCGGCAGATAACCCAAGGTTGTAATGGATCGCTCCTTCATCTGGAAAACGTGAAAACATCACCAATAAATCAATGTGTAACACAGCAGTGGATCAGAGATATGAAAGCTCACAGTTCACCTTTATGCTCTCTTTGCCAGAAGTGATGCGAGCCAGCAGGTTCTCCACGACGGACAGTTTGGTGAAGCCCTCTCCCTCTGCAGGGATCAGCAGGGGGCCGTTCCGCCCGATCTCCCCCAGAGCTGTGCAGGCTGCTATAGCCAACATGGCGCTGCTGCTGTCCAGGAAGGAACCTGGATGGAAATACAAGCAATCCGTTTACTGAAGAACACATCAAAGACACATAAAACTGTTTCTGCAGCAAAAGGCAGATAAAATGTTGGGAAAAAGAAATGATTTTAACTGCGCTTTAGTAAAATCTACACCCAAAATCTTCAGATTAAACGACAACAACATACCGATCGTCTTAGTCGCCAAGGAAACTAGTTTGTCATCATCCTGAGAAGTGATGCTCATCTCTTCCTCCATGGCTTTCTTTCTGCTCAGATTCCTTCCCACCATGTAGCCCAGAGCCAAGATGGCGCCATGCTGAGTCTCAGGACTCTTAGGTGTAACCCAGAAAACAAACATTAACACTGGATAAACGACACAAGCTTCAAGAACCACTAAACATGAGACAGCGTGGCATACATGGTTGTCTTTGGTGATTTTCACCAGATTCTGCACGGCCGTCTGCAACTCGTTTCCAGTCATGGTGGAGATCACCACGGCGTACAGCTGGGCGGCGAGTTCCCTCATGTCCTCCTTATTTGTGTTCATCAAACTCTTAAAAGAAGAAAAAAAAGCAACATGTGATTACAGGCAGTTTAGCGAACAGAATATCTCAAATTAGAGCTTTGAGATGTTTTCAAAGTAATATGAAATAAAACTCACTTTAATCCAGTCGATTTTATCAGCATATCTGGGGGCGAGTTTGTCTGGGCAGACAGACACCACTTCTAGTAAACAGTACATGACTGGGATTCCTGTGGGGGGGGAAATGTGGTTGAACATAAATTATAATGTAGCTAAAACACATGACGAATATAAAACGTTATATTTAGCCAAGACTGAATTAAAGTTTTAAAACAGAAAACAAAAGATGTAAAGAAGAAAATCCAGCAATTGTCATTTAGATCATTTATTAATCCGACAAAAACTAACGTTCTTCTGTATGAATAACTAATAATTTCACTACTGATTGAAGTCCTAAACTGGCAGATCAAGTCTCTCACCTCCCACAGCAGAGAGAAGCTGCTGCAGAAGATCCATATAAACGTGCACAGGATTTGCCTCCAGGCCCTTTGGCGCGGAGGGCTGGGGTTCAGCTGAGAGCAGAGAGTGGACGTAGCGGCCGATGGCAGGAGCATCGTCCTGCATGTCCAACAGGCGGGTCGACGCGGGCTTGGCACCGGCACTGTGAGCCAGACACATCCTCAGGTACAACATGATCTAAAAGGAACACCAGAAATCCTTTAAGAAAACAAATCCTCTGGTTTTATCTACTGACAAATAATAAAAAACTATGTATTATTTACCTCTCCGAATGCAGACGGGTTAAAAGGAATTGTTGAGGTTCCAACAATATACTTTGCAGGGGTTTTAATCCTCTGAGCTGCCTGTGAAAAATACAAGAGTATAAAGAGTTACTGACATTTTACTCTAGGTATGTTTGTAAAATGGTGTAAGACCCACTTTTTCCTGAATGTAGGCAACCATGTCAGGAAAGGACGGCATTGGCTTTAATCCCTCCTTCTCAGAGCTCTTTGTAGGAAAAGCCCTCAGCACCCTTTGGGCCTCTGCACACACTTCCTCCCTTCTAAAACGCAGAGAATAAATCAATCTCACAGAGGGCTAAATACACCAGACACACTCATTTCCATTTATCCTGTAACTTTTTCTGGACAACTTACGGGTCTCCAGCAGCTAAGAGCAGCAGGTATCTGGATGGGACGTGGTCTGAGGCAAACACCGTGCTGGCAAATTTCATGGCCACCTGTCGAACCTGCACCTCCGGCTGCAGCCGAACAACAAGCGACAATTTTTAACTTACTAAACTGTCTGACTCCAACCCTTATTCTCTTCTTGCTGAGCTACACTTACCTTTGAAATGTATGCAGCCACCAGGGCTTCCATTAGGTTCAGCAGTGCCCCCTGCAGGTTGGCATAAGCTCCTACCATCATCGATAACGCTTCTTGAATGGCAAGGCGAACATCCGGCTCCTCCTGTGGGAACAGGTGAATGGTTAGGGAAAAAAAAAAAAAGTCCTAATGTGTTTATCTCTGACCTTCATTAAATGTATTCCACCAACCTTACACATGGACTCAAAAAACTGCTGCACAAGAGCGATGTCCTTTGTGAAAAGCTGAGGCATGCGACTGAAACAGAAAAAAAAAAATTATGTTTGTTTGCCTGATTTTAAATTGTAAAATCACAGCGGGGTCATTGTACCTTGAGAGCTTTCCAACAGCCGAGTAGGCAACACATAACAACTTAGGATCCTGCAAAGATAAGCATGTTTTCATCACAGAGACGCATCGAAAAATAGAACCCATCAACGACAAAAACTGAAGTCGCTTCAGAGGAAAAAGAAACAAACAAAAACCTTAAATTATTTTCACTATCTGTATTTTGAAATGCAGTCAAAGGAAGCATAAAAAGGGCTTCCGTTTGAATTTGGAAACTGGATCTTCTGCAGAGACACGTCAGCAACTCATTCAAGTTGCTGCAACAGAGTTTTACTTTAGCTGATGACTGGAAAGCTGAACATGTAGCAGCAGATTCAACGTTTTATCAACCTAGAGGCAACTTCTGTCAGTCCAGAAAATAAGTCTGATTTGAAAAGGTCAGCTGACTTTTCTGCTAACGATCATTTATACGTTTAAATTGTCTATTCTTTAATCATTTGGTCTGCTTTACAGTAGTATTAAAAAGTTTTAGTTAAAGGGATGTTTAATGCTAACTATGCTCCTTTTCTCTCACATGGTCTGACATCACCTCAGCTTTGAATACAACCATCCTGACGACAGGTTGTTCCCCCAAGCTTTCTGTGCAGCTGCATAAATAAATAATGAATGACTTCAAGAGTTGTCACAGTAAATAAGAGGTTTTTGCTTTTTTTTTAATACTAACCTGATATATTTTAAAAATCCCATAATATGATGCACGTTTATATTCCAAAAAACAAAAGAGATACAGTCTAGAAGTTATAAAATTATTTTTCTAGTACTGAACCAGAACCAAACATGGAGAAGCAGCATTTAGTTCATATTCTCCACTTATCTGGAACAAACTCCCAGAAGACTGTAAAAGTGCTGAAAGTTCTTTTAATTCAAAAGTTAAAGACCCATTTGTTTAGAGCTGCCTTTGACTGTTAAAGTTAACGTTAACTGAGGTATCATTAGTTTACGGTTGTGGATCAACTGTTTTTTTTTTCTTTTACTACTTGTTTTTATGCTTTTGTTTTCCTTCCATTTTATTTAACCCATGTAAAGCACTTAAATTGTCGTTGTACTGAATTGTGCTATACAAATAAACTTGCCTTCTCTAGTTCTATTTCAACATATCTGAGAATTTCATTTTTGTTTTATGTAGCTTTAAAAAAATCAATTTAGTCAGAATAAAGTTTTACTGCTGTCAACATTAGCCTCGAATAGGGAATTATGAGTGCCTAAATGCTGGTTCTGGTAGTTCAGTTGTTTACAAGAAGAGTTAAAATGTTTCATAAACAAATCTCTGGTGTATCTCTTAGTTTTATATGTGGTTTACATACCTCTTTATATTCATTGATGAGCTTAGTCAGACCATTGAGCAGCATTAGTCCTAAAGGCTTGTTGGTGTCGGGGCAACTGTAAGAAAGAGACAACCATTAGCATTGTTGTTTTTTTGTTAAGCATGAGTAGAAACAGAGGTCATCTGCTCAGAGATAAAAGAATAAGCGTAGCTGTCTTACACCATGCAGATATGATGGACAAACTGTAAGGTGAGAGACAACAGTTTGTTGTTGGTGTTGGCACCAAACAGACCGTCATAAACAACCTGCAGCACAAAGCAAATCAGTAAAGATGTTAGTATATCTCAATTTTAAAAAAAAGTCATTTGTAAACCTGTGCAGACAGTGACAAACTTTCTAAAAATGGAAAGATTCGATATAACCTGGATGTTTGCTGGGAAGCACTCTGCTGCCAGGCGCGAGCGCAGAAGATGGGGGAGGATCTTTAGTTTGACTCTGGTGCTAACTGGCTCATGTTTCAGCTCCTGTTTGATATTCCCACCCTGCACAACAAGCAGGAATATATCACCTTATTCTATATTTGTACAGAAATCTTTGATTTCTCTTCTCTTTACAAACCTTTGATTTAAGAGGAACATCTCCCAGATAAACCTTAAACAGCTTGTTGATAATAAGAGGATTGTTCCAGTCAATGATGCTGGAATAAAATCAAACAAAAAAAAGAGATCAGGAAACTACTTACTTTATTCCTAAATAGTTCCAGCTTATCTACATCAGACACCAATAGGAAACAGAAAGCAATCATTTTCATGCCTTCCTCTTTCTTTTCATGACAGTCTACCTCTGTTTGCTCCTCAGCTCCAGATCGGCTGCAGTAGCCACACTGTGTCTGGTGTCACTTGAAGCCACGGCCAAATGAACCACCGTCTCCACCTCCGGCACCTGCTTGGCCTCGATGAACTTCACTATGCCCAGCTTACACTGTAGCAACAACAAAGGGAGTGAGATTCATCTTTTTTTTTTTTCTACTTGGTGACACTTCACCTACAATTTTATGACCTCATCAAAACATTCTTAGTTATTTTTCCATAACCTTCCCACAGTAAAAGCTTCTGAAATCCATTATTATTCTTTGGACACAGTCGGTGTAACCGAGGTGGGTTTGTAGACCACCTTTGTCACGCAAATATTTTCAGCTCATAAATTGTTTGCAGGACTGAGATCAGGACTTTCAGATCAGCTCTTTTTGTCCTGTGTGGTTAAACCCACTGAGCATCAGGAAGTCCCATTTGTGACAAAGCCTTAACTTCCTGTCTTTGTTATAAGAAATTATATTAATATTACAACATAATGATATTTCTTAACAATGCCAACTATTTGATGGCCATAGGGTGGTCTTTCAGCTCATGTCAAAACACGAGCTGGAAACAGGACCCGTTTGCTTCCTGAACTCTATGATGATAGGTTGATGCAATCCCTGGATAGAACTGTCATAGAACCCCAACGTGTCTTTATTTGTCTACCATTTATTTGGCAGATATTTTGTGTCAACTTTGAACAAGTTCTCTGCTCAGACAGAGCAAATGTAATCCTATCGTACCTGTTCCAGCTGCTCGGCGTTCCACTGGGCTTCTCCAATCACCCTCTTTGCAGCATAGACACTCAGCCCTGGGGGCGGCTGGGGAAGACCCTGGCCAGTACCCGCCCCATCCGATGACCCTCCCTGGGAGGAGGATGGAGCGGGCCGAGTGGGCGACTCATTCAGCACAAACCTGATGATAAGAGAGAGAGTGAGAGAGAGAGAGAAAGAAAGAAAATGTTTTCCAAACTATAATTTTCAATCGCATGTTCATTCTGACAAATCAACAAGAGGTAACTCACCCGTAAGGCATGAGCAAAACATCAAGCATGAACTCCAGTAGAAGGTGCATCGTCTTTGGCCTCTCGGTTAAGTTAAACGGAGACACTCCTTTTGATGAGTCAGCAGGATACTTCATGTGGTAAAGCGTTGGGATCAACAGGTGCATGAGGCTGAGAAAAACAAAGGTAACATGGACTTACAGCCCAGTCTCTGAATATAAAAACAAGACGACATCAAACTTTCACTAGTTTCTATAATGTCACACATGTCCTATTTTTTTCTAATATTAAAATGTTATTAACCAGCTTTACTCTGAAATGTAGCCTTTCTCTAAACTGTGATTAGAGCTAACAGATGCTAATGCCAGTAAAACCCAACCTATCACTGAACTTTCCCCCAGATTGATTGGATTAGCTACAACACATGGCCAGTGTGTCTTTAAGTTGACTAAATGCTGACATTAAATCAAATGCATTAGCTTAATGTTCCACAATGAATAAATATCCACTTTTTCTTTAGTATTTTTTTTTTCTGTTGCATTGTTCAGGATATCCAACACTTAAAAGTACTGACATGATTTTTCATTCTCTCATCACAACAAGCCAGTGTTTGTAACTGAGGTGGGTACAATTTGGAGCTCCACTATAGAAGGTAAGCATAGTCCACTGGATTAGTATGTGAGAAATGCGTCCTCTCACCTGTCCTGCTGGGGCTGGGGCTTGCCCTCCATGGCGGTGATGAGGGTTGGGGCCAGCTCACATTGTTTTGCCACCTCTAGACGAGGGTAGCCCATTTTAATGTATATTATTGTGAAATTCTGTTAAAAAAAACACAATTATTAGCTGGTTCCATTTTATTTACACCATAAACATTTATTAATCAAATTGTACCAAAAACAAAACCGATATCCCTGAAGCCAAATAACAAAATCTAAAACAACATGATGCAGGGGTTCCCAAAGTGAGGGTCAGGGGCTCCCAGGGGATCATGAGAGACCTACTGGGGGGGGTCACAGGATCATTAGCTGCATTTCCATTACAAATGTGCATAAAAAGATTTCAATATTCTAAAAAATTCAATAATGCACATGTTCACAGTCGCTTTGTTTTCATTAAATGAGAAATATAATTAAAATTGTAGATGATTACTTGGGAAATAACATGGCAGCGGCAGATGTACACATGAGTTATATCCATGTTTCAGGTACTGAAACTAATTGTAAAAATGTCTCAGTCTCCTCATGAGTATAAATATGCTGCACCGTCATCCTTCAACGACTTCGGGTCTTCTTCTTTGTCTCTTTTCAAGTGCACAATTTAATGTCCCATTAAATAATGGAAAATACATTTAAAACAATGAATTCAATAATAAAAAGGTAATTTCAAAGTACTACATTTATTTAAAAAAATAATATAACTAATATTATATAAAGAAATAAATTACATGTTTTTGGTGGGGCGGGGTTACAAATCATTTGCATTGTTATTTTTGAAACGTTTAAGAACCCCTGCTATCTAGTACGGAGGGAAAGTAAAAATAAAACACTAATCCTGGCTGGGAGTCATACATTCACTTTAACTCACTAGATGAAAACTGATCCTCTGAGTGTTTGCTCATTTGAAGAGTGAATAAAGTCAACATGAAAAACTCTCAGAAGGCAAACTCTGTCATTCCAATCTTACTGTAACAAAAGAAGCAGCTGCAGGGTCCTGGTACTGCACCAGCAGCGTCTCCACAGGAAGCTGAATCTTTGGTCGGCTTTTTATCCTCTTGTTGAGGTGAACTAATAATTCCATCACCTAGTGGAAAACACAGTTCTTAACACGGTTTCATGAAATAGATGCATGGGTTTATATTAAAGAGAAACGGGAGTTAAGGTCCCTGAAAGCAGGCTCTCATCAAAAGGTACCAAAATGGTAAAAAAAAAAAAAAAAAAAAAAAAAATCAATATTTTATTAAAGCTTTATTAGATCTGCCGATTTATAGATTATCCGTATGTCAGTTAACAGTGTTTGACTATCACTGGTTGGTAGAAGTTGTCTTAAACCATATATTTCTACTCAATAAATATCAAGAGCTAAAAGCAGGTCCATCTTAAGCCAGACATGGCACCAAAGGATGAGAAATGACTACATTGGAAGTGCTATTAAAATTTTTTAAAATCAACCTTGGTAAAATTTAAAAGGTTAGGTGTCCCTCTAAAGAAAACCTTGTGGGGCCTGTGGACTCATGCTGCAAACTTTTCCAACAGACATAATAGGAAGATGTATGGAGCTTAATTCAAGATAATCTTGAAAGCAATCATATTTTAGCCAAAACACACAACCAGAGCGAGAGTCGATCATGTATGATCAAAGCATATTAGTATGCTAGAATGTCCTAGTCAAAGTCCAGACCTAAATGGCATATTTGACAAGATAACCCTCTGATGGAGACGTACTCAAAGGGACCTGCAGCTATGATTGCAGTGTTCAATGGATCCACACAGTATTGAACAGAAGACAAATAAATGCTATGATTTTCAGATTCATTTTTTTTTCTAAATTCTTAAAACCATGCCTGCCTGTGCTTCTGTTTTAATGTTATGGGTGTTAGGTGACACTTTATCTATGGGATAGGACAGATTTTAAATACTATTGGTGATGTTTGTAACGCAGAATAACGCTTTGAAACTGCATCAGTGTAATTATCCTCACCTTCTTCCGCACCCCCTCTTGAACACTGGAGAGTTTCAGGAGAACAGGTGGCAGAAACTTGGAGATGATGTCCTGAAGCTGTTCATCAGTCTCTGCATGGCCCAGGCGAAGGAACACGCGTTCCAGTTGATCTAAGGAAAAATATTTTTACATCACTGGCACCATAAAATCCAGACATCGACAGCTCTATCTGCACAATAGCTTTCGGTTTTTGGATTAAACTTTAACCCTTTGGATGCATGTACTGCAGAAACCCCCTGGGCTACAATACATCTCGTGAAATAAATGGGCATATGTCCCAATTTGTCCGATGAGCTCAACCTGTCAGCTGCTGTAATCATGGCCATGCCCTCTTTCTCCTAACTTAGCTCCCTAAACCGCTAGCAACAAATGAGAAGACAGTCCACGCAATTCATCAATTCATTTTTTAATTAGCCTACATAAGCTATTTATTTTTTCAAAACAGTGACATTCCTCTGTGAGGTTTCCCAAGAGGCTATAAATCGCCTAAGGACCGATCTGTTCACTTTAAGACTTTGGTGGACAGACATTAATAAAGAGCCGAGGAGTTTCATTTTGACCATGACTGGGCAAACGGCCTCCTGACGTTAGCATCTCAGCTAGCAACATAGCTGAGCAGCTAGCTAGCTTATTTCCAACCCAGTTTAAAACTGAATTTGGCGTTATCATTACTTAAAAAACTGTCTTATTGGCTAAGCGGGGAGTAAAATGTCAGCACGCGTAGTTTCGGCAACCATTAATTGGACATATAATAGGATATGAATGACTAATAAGACAGAAAGAAACTTACTGAGTTCATCCTGGGCAGCCATGTTTGCTCTAAGTCATCATCGACCCTCCCAGTTGACAGTGAGACGCTTCTCTGGAAAGCCAAAAGTGCCAGAACGTTATATAAAAAATGTATAATATTAATTACATCCATTTGGCAATTTAAAAAAGGTGTTATAGATACATTAATTATTTTATGTCAATAAATAGTTCATTGCATCGTGTGTGTGCATATATGTGTGTGCATATGTGAGTGTGTGTGTAGGTGTAGGTGTGTGTGTGTGTGTGTGTATTTCTCTCTTTTTTTATTACCTGTTCTGACATCATGACATGATAGAAACTGTCATGACATCCATTTATACATCCATCCGTCCCCATACCAGAAAGGGTATATACTCGCTGCTGGCATAATTTCGGCCAAGTTAGGATTATTTAATGATTTCTTATTTTTTGTCTATCTTTTTCTCTTAATTGTATTGACTACAATTTTGTATTCTTCATCTCTGAAGGATATGAAAATTTAGGTCCTTAGCCCTGGGCTTTCTCCATTCCAAGATGGCTGTTGTTTGTTTGAAACTTAGCTAATGTAATAAGGAGTTTATTTGATGTAATAAGTAATTTATTTGCAGTTCTGATTCGTTGTGGAGTTATTTAAGGTATAATGTCCAACAAGGTGTCCATTTTCCGAAAATAATGGTTGAATCTTAAGGCATGCATCTTCTGATTCAAAGCAGACTGGTGATGAAGTCCCTTCATTTCTATTATGGATATCTCTATTTAATCTCGCTTTATACAGTGCTAGCTTTTACCATAGTCACATACAAAATAAATAAATAAATAGATTAATACATGTTTTATTTATATAAGCTGCTGTGGGGACTATTTAAGTCTTGTGACGTGTTGCCAAGGTAACCGGCTCTGGCCACAAAACAAGCCGTTTGGTCACCCACAGCTGCTGCCATCAACACTTTTGAATATAGAAGTTACAGTTGGGCTTGTTTCTTCATTGTTTAGTTCTGTTTCTCCCCTAAATATGGGTCCAGCTTCTACTGTGACTAACTTTATGTGTTCTATTTTATCCCTTTGGCATAAAAACTGGCTAAGAGCTCAATATGCTCTAGACAGCCAGCTGTTGAGCTAGTTTACCGTTACCTTTTGTATGTCTGCTTCTTTTTGTATGTCCACTTCCCTTTCTTTGAACGAGTTAGCATTGGCAGAGAACTCACTGAGCCTGGGTCTGATGGAGGTTTCATCTGTTGAAAGGGAGTTTTTGCTCTCCACTGTTGCTGCATGCATGCTTGGAGTAAGGGATTGCTGAAGAGTTGACAGCAAAATACAAGCGTATACTGTCACCATAAGCAAGCCAAAGGCTCACTCCAAACAGCTGGTTTTCTTTAGATGGAAAAATCTTTTACCAATCTGACTGCAGGATCTGATTGAGTTCTTTGTAAAATGTCTTAAGATGACAAGTGTCGTGAATTGGTGCAATATAAATAAAATTAATTGAATTAAACTGAATTAAATGGTTACCAGTTTGTATTGGTTATGGTTTTTAGCCTGGTCATTTGGTATAACGTTAAGTGCAGAATTTTTATACTGGCATATTAAAACATGGCTTTTTGAGCAAAAATAAATATTATTGCCACAGGCATTTATTCTTGGTCTACCATTATCTGCTTGAGTTTCTCTGTTAGTTGGTTGGTAAAATATTTTTCATCCGATTTAAGTGATATTTGATCTAGCAGTTAGAAGTACAATTATTGGGTTTAACTACTACATTTTGGAACTTTTTTGGTATATTACAACTGAACTGCCTAGTATTATAATGTAAAACCAATGCCAAAATTTCCTCCAGGTTGCACAAATGGTGGTTCAAGTAGCTAGGTCTCCTTTGAGGACTATAGATATGCATCCATCCATATATCCTTTCTCAATAAATGCTTGTCCTTGTAGAGTTGTGGGGGGCTGCTGTGGGAATATTGCCTATATGTAGAAGTCATTTGGTTAGAGGCTCAGTTAACTCTGGAGAAGATTGCCGTTTCAACACATATATGTGAATGCAGTGCTGTGCAAAACGTTGAACCCGTCCATGAGTTCACTTTGCTTCTATTGGTTCAGTTTTTTTTTTCTGTTTTTTGCACAATGAAAATATCCTAAATACATTTTGGAGAAACAAGAGCTCATCAAAAGAAGTTCTTCAGAGCTGTGCTGTATTTTGATATGGGTGATTTGTCTCTCTGTCAAGGGTTGCTCAACCTGGAAGGTAATTGATAGTCAACTTTGCACCAAAGTCAGTCCTGGAAGAAAATCCATTGTAGGCGACTAATGACCTTCTAGTAAGGTTTTTTATTTCTTAGTTACACAAGTTGGTGCTTTTGTTGCTGTTTTTAAGAATCATTGATATATTGTGCGCGTGTTTATAATTATCTGTTGCATCTGAAGAGAAAGACTTGCCACTAACTTAATGAGCTGTATTCACGCTCAGTAGCATGTCGTTACCGACCTCTATGGAGACTTTTTAATTGATCTACTCCCTTTTTAATTCGCATATGTCAAAGTGCGTGGATCGGGAAAAGAGTACCCCACCACAGCCGGAGCAGCACTGAGCAGAGGCGGACCAAGCGGTGTGGAGCGTAGCTCCTCTTCCTCACGGCACGAAGCAGCAGCTGTCATGTGAATCAGCTGGGCGAACAAGGAAGGAGATCAACAACAACACGACTCCGTCTCTCTACATCAAGGTACAATCTGGAACCTACTCGGGTCCTCCACATTGCTACCATGGGCAAATCGTTGGAGGGGGGCTGGTTTTTATCAGAGCTTATAGGAAGTGGGTTGCATTTCGTGAATCTTGTGCAGAATGTTCGAAGCAGCTATCGGCAGCTAACCCCTTAGCGCTGCCAATCTCTGAAGTTGGCCAGCGATCGTGCTGTGAGCAGTATTCTCATTAATTTGTTTTATGAGTAAATATGTGAGTCACCAACTAACGAAGCAGTAATGAAACTGTAGAATGACTCCATTTGATCACAAAAAGCCTAACAGGAGCTAGCTAATGGCCTGTTTGGAGCCACCTTGCGAGGGGCATTTAAACCCCATACACTTTGCTGTAACAAGTAAGCTAACGATTTAGCTAGGTTAGCTTAGTAGTTTATTCATATGCCCTCCATTCACACTCGTTAAAACTAAACGCCATTACACCGGATGTGATTTGTGATTGAATTTCTTAGAAGTCCTTTGACTGTTTAATTTTACGGGAGTTTGTTCGCTGAAATGTGAAGCTGCGCTGTTTGTTCAGCCATTACTTGGCATCATAACAGAACGTAGGCTAGTAGCTGGCTATTGCGTTGGCAGACAACAAAGATGAGCAGAGTTAAACACGCAGAAGTATTAATAGTGCAGCTCGGCACAGATTTTATTTCCTCGAAGTGCAGCCGTATTAGTTGTAATTACATCAGTCTGTTTCAGGAGGCTGACCACGATTTAAATAGTCAATTTAAAGTCAAAATTTTAAGGCTAAACGGATGTTTATTTTACTTTAGTTTTGTTGATTTAAATGATTTAGTCTAATCTATATGTGCTTATTACAAACTACGATGTGATTTAAATTGCACAGAGTAAGAGGGTAAAAAGGGGTGATGAAATCTGAAATGGCATTAGGCAACGTGATCCTTTGTTTTCTGCCACAGTAAAGTTGGGAGTGACTGGGATGGGTGGTTGGGACAAACCCCTACATGGGGCAGCTGCAGGTTCAAATAATCAAAACATTTGTCAAACCTCTACCGCCATCTAGTGGGGAACGCTACCATTAACTAGTTGATCACTCAGTCAACTCAGTCACTGGTTCAAAGTCTCCTTGTTTGCTCTGGAAAGGCGGGGGTGATATTATATAGACACAGTAAACAATTATAAATAATAGATTAATCAATGGATATATGATAAAGAAAGAAAAGACAAGTTAATAATTAAAGATACACAAATTAAAGATGGCAACTGGCTATGATCTCATTTAGCCTGCTTCATTCAAAACCTTGAAGACAACTGCTGCTGAAGCTGTCCAAGGCCTTGCTGCTTTTAATATTATTATTATTATTACTACTGCTCTTATTTTAATTATTTATTGTGAATTAATAGTATTTTATTATTATTGATATTATTAATACGATTATCATTCTTGTTATCAGTCATAATAGTGTATGGTATGATCATGTATATCATCTTCATTTATGATAGCAGTAAGCAAAGTATATTCTACAATGTAATTTTAAGGAAGCAGTAATATTGTTGCAAAAGTGTATTCTTATTATGAACAACATTTCTACCTAGAGTGATACAGGATAACAAGTATTTGGACATTTTTGCATTTGTTCTTCCTCTCAGATTCTAGTGGCTGAGGAGGCAGGATGGCGGGAGCAGAGGTCTGCGCCCCTGCGAACCCCACCTGCAAGATCATGACCTTCAGGCCTACAATGGAAGAATTTAAAGACTTCAACCAGTACCTGGTGTACATGGAGTCTCAAGGTGCACACCGTGCAGGCTTGGCTAAGGTAGGTATTCTAGAGACTTCTTTTTTTATAAGATGGGTTTAATAAATAAAGGCTTAATTGTTATTGATGTGTCAGATTTGCATTAATCTATTCAGCCAGAATTCAGTAATTAAATTAGGGGGAAACCTTTATAGTGGTTTGCCCTGTTTGCTTTTACAATCCCAGCCTTTTATTTTCTGATTTCTTTTCATTATTAAGCCTTTTTTTTGCTTTATATGTTGGTGCCACAGGTCATCCCTCCTAAAGGATGGAAGCCTCGTCGTACCTACGATGACATTGACGATTTAATGATCGACGCTCCCATTCAGCAGATGGTTGCCGGCCAGTCAGGGCTCTTCACTCAGTACAACATCCAGAAGAAGCCTCTCAGTGTGCAGGAGTTCAGGCGCTTAGCAAACAGTGACATGTGAGCATTATAGAGTTATTGTTTTTTTTTTTGTTATCTATACAATGTTTATATGACAAGATATTTCTTGGCGTGCAAAAAAACAGTTTTTGTGTATTTTTTGGGGGGCTGAAAAGTAAATATTTTATCATGTTTTTGCAATTTAAATGATCTATGATGAGGCAATTTCTTTTACTTTTTGCTCTGTTCAAATTTACGGCTATTAATTTCTGTGCAACTATGTTATTTTTATCTTCTTCTTGTCCTCTCAGGTATTGTACACCTCGCTACCTGAATTATGAAGACCTTGAGAGGAAATACTGGAAGAACCTCACTTTTGTCTCACCCATATATGGTGCAGATGTCAGTGGCAGCCTTTATGACGAGGTATATTGACCGGTCTCTTTCCTTTCTCTTTCTACTCTGTTTTTCTTGCTTTAGCTGAAATACTTTGGTCTTCCTCCGTTGATTGTAGGTTCTGTTGCTATTTGTAGCACTAAAATATGATCAACCTTAAGCAGTGAAATAAGACAGTGGTTTTATCGTAATAAAAACAAAATGTCATTCCTCTAATTTTAAGATTCCAAGCTCACATCAAGTGCAATATTTGAATCAGTGATCCATACGTAAGCTTCTTACATTTAATAAGTTGAGTGTTTAAGCAGCAAAGTTGTTCCTTGCAGACATTGTAATTGGCTGAAACCTTCTGCACTGCATCCGTAAAGAAAAAGCTAATCTGATCTTGGATTACTGCTTCGGAAAGTTTGACAACAGCTGTACTTTGCCTTGAAAGAGCGTTCTTTTATTACTTTTTTTTTTTTTTTTTTTTTTTGCATTTTTGACCAACATTTGCATATATTTTTTAAATTGGGATTTTCTGTGATAAACTGACAGGAAGTAGCAGATCAATACAAAGCTGAAGTAAATGATCCGGTTTCTGTGTGTTTTTGATTAAACCTCTTTATCCTTTTTGATCCCTTTGAAGTAAAACCAGCTGTGTCCAGATAACCGCTAATTAGTAAATAGCCTCCTACTGTGAGTGCTTTTCAGTCAGCTCTGCGAAAGTCGTCCAGCTCTGTAAGGGAACTTTGGTGAATTGATAGAATCATGCCACACAGTTCATCTATAATCACAAATCGTGGTTAGAACATGGTGATGGCAGCATCATGCTTTGGGAACACTTTTCATCAAGAGGTAGAGGATGTGGAGTCAAATACAGGACAATTTTTAGATGGATGGATCAAAGCTTTTTGTTTTCTCACTCACTTTCTAATGTTTTATATAATTAAGGATCTTTGGCAACACTGAAAGTTTGTGGATACAAACTGACTGCATTTGAGAAAAAACACCCCAAATCTTAGCTTCTATGTTTTAAAGATGGTAGAGACAGCCTAGCATTTTTAAAGAAAATGCTTGAAATACTCAGTTTGATCCCCAGACTGCTGCTCTGACCCTTTGCTCCAGACTGCCCCCCCCCCCCCCCCCCCGTGCAGCAAGCTGCTCACTGCTTCCTTAGACTGACGGGTTAAATGCAGAAGACTTATTTCATTGTAATGTACAATTGCAATGACAAAAAATTAGATTTTCTTTCTGTAGTTCCCCTGAAATGCGTTTAACTCGAGGTTATAATATGTTCAAGAAACGCTCATGGGATTTGAATGCTTTTTTAAGGCACTGTATGTCATTTAACAGGAAGCAGAGTAATCAGATTCTCATGCATTAATTTCTGTTCTCTCTCTGGTTTCTGTTATTATTATTTTTTTTAGATTAGCCACTTATTTGCATTAGATCTGAGCATAATATTTTATTTAACACGCACAAAACCTTTTGGTTTGTAAATGACGTCTTCTCTTGCAATCTGCAGCCCAGATTCTAACCCTTGTTTCTGATTTCTAAAGGACGTAGAAGAGTGGAACATTGGACACCTGAACTCCATCCTGGATGTAATTGAGGAGGACTGTGGTGTCTCCATCCAGGGGGTCAACACCCCATATCTCTACTTTGGAATGTGGAAGACCACCTTCTCCTGGCACACAGAGGATATGGATCTGTATAGCATCAACTACCTTCACTTTGGGGAGCCTAAATCCTGGTGAGTTTAAAGGGGAACTGATTTCAATATCATGATGAGAAGATTAAGGCATCCTCACACCAATCGTATCAAGATCTGGTTCATACTGGTTCAAAGATTCTTGCCGTTTGATATCTGAGAAAAAGAAAATATTGTAAAGCTTAATTAAACGTCATTGAAATGATTTCCAAATAGTGGAAAATCGCAGACTTCTTGTGATTATATAATACATTGATTCATATTTCTTTATTTATTACAAACATACGTTTTATATTTATGTTTATAACTTTACATATTTGTACACTTTACAGTGCATTAAGCTGCTTCATTCAATCAAAATGGTTTTAAATGCAGATTGTTTGTTTCAACACCTTTTAGTTTCCTCGCTATCCTGTAGTTAGTGATTGGACATGTTACTGTTGTTATCCCCTATTTATGACCAACCTTTATTGCAGCTAATTCTTGTAATATTGTGGGGGGGTAACCCAAATTTTCAATTCTTGCTTCTTTTTATATTCCAGGAGATCATTTGCATTTGCTTTTTGTTTGGGTTTACTCCTGTTTGGGGATTTCAGGTTACTATGAATGAAGCTCTGTTGTTCTATAAAAGTTTCCAGTCAAACGCTGTGATTTTTATTCAAAATTGTTTTTTGTCTTTTGTAGGGAAACAGCTGTCATTGTTTCCAAAATGAACCATTTGTGCTTTTTTATATGGAATAATTGTTTAGTTTTCTGGTCCAAATCAACAGAGTGACACATCGTCCAGGTGTAACTATTTAGTTTTAAACTGTCAGCCTTGTTTTTTTCGTGTCTTTGTTACTCAGGTTTTACATTTATCTTTTTCAGTATGTTAATTGGGTCTCATTTTAGTTTTCATTCTGGTAAAACATACCTCATTGATCTTTATGTATGATGTTCTGATAAAGTCTGTTGCAGACATGCATGTACAGACTCAGAAACGTTGGGTTGTTTACTGGAGTTACAGACGAGGCGAGGAATGCAGGTGGATCCAGACAGAGTTCTCTTTTTATTTCTTTGTCAACGCGCCTTGCTCCATTTCCTTCTTTTGCCCTGGAGGTAGTTCTGCTCATTAGAGCGGGGAGCCCTGCATCCCCCACAGGGATCAGTGTCACAGTCAGATTATGACACAGGCATAAACAGACAAACACACACTCTATAAGAGAAGCCCTGTGTGCCAAGCACTTGCACGTCTGCACACCCTTATCGTCTGGTGCACACACTCACCAGCTCTCTTTTCATCCTACTGCTTTATTCAACATCTCATCTTCCCTGCGGTGGGCAGCATTTTAAAAATGCTAGTCTTCTGTCTCCCGGTTTTCGGCTTCAACCTGCACCAGAGGTTGTGTCCCCCCTCTTTCTGCGTCTCTCACCGCTGTGTTAGGCTGACAGGTCACACGATGACGGAGAGACGCCGCAGACTTGAGGGCGGATGGAGCTAGTCAGATGGAAAGCCTGTTCGGTCCCTGAGGGATTTCTGTCACACTCCCTGAGTTTGTCACCGAGAAGTTTAGAAAGTGCTTGAAATACAGATTGCGTCAGCCAGGTATTAATAGCAAAAACTAACAATAATGTTTTTTTTTCTAATAAACTTGATTGCACCAGCAGTGATTTATCTGACCTTTCCATTATATTTCCATGGCTATATATTTCTTTTTAAGCTGTAACCAATAAGGAAATGTCAATCACTCTTTTAGAAAAAAGAAAAAAAGTCTCATAATGAGATCAGCTGTACAACCTGACAGCTTTTTGAAAAATATTCATTATTTTATATTAACTTTTGAACATTTTTTTTTCCCTCCAGCAGGTATTTATTTTTCCACCACTAGATGGCAGCGTTGCATTTCTTAACATCAGCATCGAGGCTTTGATGAGTGCAGTCAGAATTAACGGGTATCCTCCTGTCTAACAGGTATGCCATCCCCCCAGAGCATGGGAAGCGACTGGAGCGCCTGGCTACAGGTAAAAAGAAAATGAATTAGTATATATTTAGAAGCAGAAAATATGTATTGATAGAACACAGCCTGGTGATGACTGATTATGAAACATCAAGTATGATGCATTGTGTTAAAAACCACACATTCAGTCTGCAGGGTATTTATGGTAAAGATGGGTGTCTGGGAAGTTTAATTCTAATATTTAAAAATCTGAAAAAAAAGAAACTTTACATTTGCTCACTATTATTCTTTGGAAAATATAAAAAACCCAACAACAAATAAATCAACAACCTCACACTAATTATCAGTCCTTACAGTTTCTATTGTTTTTTTTTAAGTTGATCAGAATCAATACTTAATCCTTTGATATAGGAGCCATTGCCCTCTAGCCTAAACATGCACTAGTCCGTGCTTTATTTACAACAGCTCGTTCTCCAGTCCTTCTTAGAAAAGCCTGGATACACACTTTTAACTAGAGCCACAGGCTTTGTCCAGACAAGGCTTCCATCGAGCATTTGGGATGGAAACACTTTCTGCGCTTCTGGTGTGAAAAAGAAATTTAATATAAGGGGAAAAAAACAAACAAACAAACAAAAAAATCAGTGTCTAGTGTTGAGTATGGTGGAGGATCTATGATGCTGTGGGCCTTTTTCTCTTCTGAAGTCCTTGAGAACCTTTAACAAATTTTGGAAAATGTATTTAGTCCTTTTGTGGGGTAATAATTTAAAAGATGAACTCGGAAGTAGTTCACCAGAGGCAACGTGTTTCCTAGTTCCTTCTTAGTGCTCAGAGGTGAACCCAGAATGGTTAGATTTCACTGTTTGTTTCAGGAGTTTCTACACATCCTCACTAGTGAGAGCAGTAAATGGGAACGATGTGTGCAAATGTAAATTCAGATCTGATCCTATAACTAAAGGAGCAAATATGAGTCACCAAATGTTGAATAAAAATATGTCCAATTCTCTTTACTTTTAGAGTTAAAGTTACGAAAGAAAGGGACTGACAATTTCTTGTCTTACCTTACATTTTCCTCTTCTGTTTAATTAACATGAAGAATGCAGGTCTAAAGGCTGAATAGGAGGTTCGTTTTAATTATCTTGTTCACCTGATGTTTTGTTTCAGCCTATGTGGCACATTTTATTGGAGGCAGCAGTGTTGCTTGTAGCGAGGTTCTGAGTCTTGACCTGGGGTTTTTCGCCATGGAGTTTGATTGGTTACTCTAAAATACCCCCTTAGCTCAGATTGTGCAGGCATGGTTGATGATCACAGAAGATGAGGATAATCAGGCATAGATATAAATGGATGGATTAGTGGATACATTCCTGTTTCTACTGCTGCATCCTCCTTGGTATGAATCAGACTGTATTAGATCAATTAATTTAAGGGCTGATATTGAAATTCTGCCCATTCGACAATCTGATGTTCCGGAAAACTCAAATTCAGACCTTTTTCCTTCTTTTTTTAGATTTCTTTTTGCTTCCAGACTTTCTGTGATTGTATCAATGTACGTTTTTCTCTTTCAGGCTTTTTTCCCAACAGCTTCAAGGGCTGTGAGGCTTTTCTGCGTCACAAGATGACTCTTATCTCTCCCTCCATACTGAGAAAGTATGGCATCCCCTTCGATAAGGTAAACTCTTCACCCCCTTCAGACAAAAAAACCCCACATCTAGCTCTCCCTGGCTTTAAACTTTATTCGCCTACTGTGCAGAAGCGTGCCGTTTCGGATCAAAAATGTAGAAATCTTCCTCCTGTTTAGTTTTCTTTTGGGTTGGACCGTAACACATCAACTTCCTCCTCTGTCACTGCTCTAATCTTACATCACGTTTTTCCACCTGCTGCTCCTAATGACACGCAGATTACTCAGGAAGCTGGGGAGTTCATGATCACCTTTCCCTACGGTTACCATGCCGGATTCAACCACGGCTTCAACTGTGCAGAGTCCACCAACTTTGCCACGGTGCGCTGGATCGACTACGGCAAGGTGGCTACACAGGTAACATGACCCTCCTGGGCATCCGTCTGAAGACAGCTTCTTAGTTAGAACATATGAAGTCGAGTTCAGGGTCATCTGATGTCCTTCTAAGAAGGAACGCCTCCTTTTTTCCATCCTTCTTTAGTGCACATGTAGCAAGGATATGGTGAAAATCTCCATGGAGCCTTTTGTGAAGCGTTTCCAGCCTGACCGTTACACCAGCTGGATGCTGGGAAAGGATTCGGCGCTCATCGATCACACTCTTCCCACTCCCAGCACCACACCAGAGCTGCAGAGTTGGTTACATAGACGCCGGAAGACCAAGTCTTCTAACAAAGGGTACTGTCCACAACCTCTCGAGATCTTTCTTAAGCCCTTTAAAGATCCTTTTTGATCTTAATTTTCTGGGGTTTCTCTTCCTTCATAGCAGCAGTCACTCTCGAATGCGCTCCAAGCGCCTCCGGACAACAGAGGAGCCGGTTGACCTGGATGGCAGCTTAGCTCTGAGCAGCAGCAAGAGGAAACCTCTAGGTGGGCAGTCTGGGCCCAAGGCGAGGAGGTCTGCAGCTGGGACAGCCTACAAGGAGATGGAGAAAGGGAAGAAAAAGCAAACCGATGGCAAGAAGCAAAACCTGCCTCAGCTTTCTGGTAAGAAGCCTTGATAATGGTTTTAAACAAGGTTCTGTCTGGTGGTTGAGTTTAACATGTGGACTTACAAACACTTCCTTAATTTATGGCTAGAACTTTACTGCATTTCAGACAGGCTAATAATACAAAAATCAGCGGTTCTATGTTTCAAAAATAAAGCCCAAAGTTGACAATTTATTTGTTTGCTCCTCCTCCAAACAAACATCTTTATGCAATTTGTAGAGAAACTCCTCTGCTGGGTATTCTCTTTGGTCAGAACCAATACATTTCTTTCTAGGTTTTTGTTTGGATTATTCCAGAAGCTAAATGTTAGCCTCCTTTTTCCTTTTTTAAATGCTAATAGAAATGTCTGTGAGACGTTGCTCCTGTTGGGAGCAGATAGTTTCTTCACTTGAAGGCCGACAGTCCCAACTGTTTCATCTGCTTTCTGCAGTGCACAAAAACAATCCCTTGGCATGATGCCTCCCCCATCGTGTTTAACAGTCATCTCTGGTCTAAAAGCTTCACCTTTGCAACATCAGTCTCTCTCTGGTCCTAAATTCCTTTTCCAGAAGTTCTGCAACTTTCCAGTCAAGCTTAGATACCTTCATTTTTTTTATTGCAGACTGCAGCAAGATTAAACTGGCTTTACTGGGGACAATAGTTATCCGCAGTTTCTGACATATGCTGAACTTTAGCTTTGGTGGTTTCTTGATGGTTCCTGATTATTTTGACCAATTTATTCCCACTGACAGGAACAGTTTGGGGCTGATAGTTGACCTATGAAAGCAACTAGTTACTCAAACAGGAAATTGATAAAGAAAGGATAAATCAGGCTAACGTTAAGCCACAGGAAAGGCCCAGAATTCTACTGTATTAAGAAGAAAAAAACCAGTTAAAGAAAAATCTAAAATACTTACAAGAAGATCGTCCTCATTTAAAGCAGGAATTAAACCAGAAAATAAGTTTTCTTTTTAACCTGCTAGTTATAGCATTTATACAACAATTGTTGACCATGTGTGTTTGTGTTTGCATGTAAAATTTTGGCTCTCTTTTTTAATTTATAATTTCACACTAAACAGCTGAACAGTTAACAAGGATTACATATCGTACTCATAATGAGTGATTGTGAGCTCCTCTATTTGATCAGGACTGTTTTTCACCTTTGAAGCTATTTTCATCCTAAATTTTTAACGCTGATTGTTAATAGTTTTTTTTTTTCTTTCTCTTCACAAGCTTGCAAACAAATGTGTGTGGTCAAGGTAAACCGCGTCGAGAGTAAAAATCTGGGGTTTTCTAAAAACACCACATCTCAGTCAGGCTCTGCAACCACACCAGCAGAGGAGGAGCTCAAAGCCGCCGAGCCCGACCATCAGGGCCTCTCAGGGGTCACAAACAGAACCCCTCGTGAACCCACTAGTGATTCGAGGTGTTTCTCTTCTGTACACCTCAACTCAACTTCCCACACGGTCGCCTCTGCAGAGCCTCTAATGGACGGATGTCTCTCTGAACCTCAGGCTCACATATCGACGTCCTCAGCGCCGGCGTCGACCACTGACTCGAGCGCCACAAGTTACACTAACAATGCAAAAGCAGAGGACATGGACTTAGAGGTTGATCCTAAACATATTAATTCACACTCCAGCACGGAAGCACTTTACGAACCAGCAGAGGGAGATAGATCCACATCCAGTGGCTCCATCTTCCAACACAATCACGGAGTAGAAAAAGGCTCCACTGAGGAGAGCCTTTTACCTCCTCTCTTGAAGAGGAATGCTGCAGACATGCCACAGCTCACACCAGAGCTGCTCTGGAAGGCTGGCGCTTGCCCGTTGCCACCTGTGTTGACCCAGGAGATGCCCTCTCTCACCCCTGCCGACGACGAGCTCACTCATTTCCGCAAATCCGGAGGATTCAGTCACCAGGTCGCACCTGTGCTCCAGAGGGAGACGCCGACCGGCTCTCCAACCTCGCAGGAAGGCATGGAGGAAGGTGCTCACTTAAAGCCGGCAAAACCGAGCACAGCGGACCGTGACAGCCACTGGCATTTAGAGGCTCCAATTAATCGTGAGGAGGATGCAGAGTCTAGTTTAGGAGTAAACGCAGCACATTTAGCTGCCAGCGGTTTACACAAAAGAACATCTGGTGACGTATGTGAGATGTTCATAGAAGCTGCTCCGGAAAGGGATCCCACAATGCTGGGAAAGTTCATCCCTGAACAGAGTGACGAGAGGCCTCAAAGAGAGAGACAACTCAGCACGAGATACAGTACCTGCAGTCCATCATCTGCTAACACTAGCAGTGCTCCCCAAACCTCAGAGTCTTTATTATTCCCTCAAAATGAGAACCTCACAGCATTAAGACCCAACACTACGTATTGTAATGGTTCTTCCCAACACATTGAGCCAAAAACCTCCTCTGGTAGTATATGGAAAAACTTCACTTCCCACGGTCCCGCAGTTCTCATCCAGAGTCTGCAGCCGGATCTCCCATCGGACTTCTCCCATGATTCTCTACCTTACACCATGTGGAGCGAACCTCGGTGCAAAGTGGTCACGGACCTGGAGGACGCCACTACGGAGCTTTGCAGATCAGAGAACATGGAGGAGGAACGTGGGGATCTGACCTGGGCCCAACTGGAGCCCACCTCGCTCCTTTCTGTCGGTGCTGTCGAACCCCTGGGACTTGGTGAAGATTACGAGCTGCCGAAGTACGAAGAGAAAGGGGTTCAACTGTGCAAGGCTGAGAGGGACATACTGCTTCCCAGAACAGGAGAGGGAGAGCAGGTCCAGACGTCTGATATGGAAGAAGGAGAAGACGAATCTGATTGTGAAGAAGCAGAGCAGCAGAGCAGTGAGAAGGGACAGAGCAGCAGTGATTCCTCTGAGGAAGAGGAGGAGAATGACACCAATAACTACCAGTGTGATGAATCTGCCCTCGAACCTGGGGAGGTTTGTGTCGTAAGTGTTTTTTTTTTAATCAAATTTCTCTTTCTAAAAACCAATTCTAATGGTTTGCATCATTAAAGCTCCCTTGGTTCCCTCTCTGTGCCAGTACCCAGCCCTGTCAGCCAAGAGGACCACTAAGAGCTGGCGTCACCCTCTCAGGAAACCCACCGCAAGAGCCGTGCCCACAGCCGTGAAACAACAGACTGCCAGTGACGACGGTGGGCGCACACACACACTCTCACACACACCAAGTTATTTTGAAACTCACTGTTATGCGTTGAAAAACACGCAGACAGTCATAAATGCTCCTATTGTGAGCTATGCTCGTTTATTCTGATTTATTTCAAAAAAAGCCCAGAGATGTTTCCTGTTGCGGTTTGTGCTGCGCAGTGGGTGGCTACACAGACTCCATAATCTTTGACGTTTTTTATGGTTAAATTGCAGTGACCCTGAACATAGTCGCCTGAAACGCTTTTTCTCTTTTCTCCTTAATTGGGTTCGGAGGCCCCAGAAAAAAAAAAACCCAACCCAAACTTATTTGCCTTTATGAGTGATTTGTATGGAACCACAAAACCTGCTCAGAAATGTTTCGACCGACTGTTTTTTATTTCACAGCCCAAAAAGTATTAAAATCCCTTAAAACGGTCTCTTTTTTTTTTTTTTCCCTCAATAGGATCACAAACTGTTGTTTTTTTTATTGGGATTTTACGCAACAGACACGAAGGAGTTAAATTGTGAGGGAGAAGGAAAAGCAAACACAGTTTTTGTTTTAAAATCTCCTCAAAATAAAACTCTGAAAAGTGTGTCATGCATTCATATTAAGCAACTTTCACTAGAAAAAAGATAAAAATCTGAAATCCTATGAGACCTTTTGCCTTCAGAAGTTTCCTAAAGGTCCAAGTCGACCAAACGCCATCAGACAGACTAAATATGGCTACAGGCTGGTCGGAGATGAAGCTGTTTAGATATTGAAACAATAGTTTGATAATATAACTTTCTGGCCTACAGGCAAAACGCTGTTCGCTGCGGAAAACTAACACCGCACCTCACCCTTGAACACATCTTCCTCACCGGTGGTGGCAGCATCATGCTGTGGGAAGGCAGGAAATCTGCTCAGAGTTGGTGTGAAGACGGATGGAGTGAAATGATCCTGGGAGAAAACCTCTTAGAGGGTCCAAAAGGCTTGAGATCGGGACGGGACATCGACCCTAAACGTTCAGCTCACATGGGACACTTGACCCGTGAGCAAAATACAGCCGAAAATCTGTTTGTAAGACTTGAGAAACGAGATCCACAGACACTCTCTGTGTGAACTGACTGAGCCTAAGCTACTTGGAGTGGAATGGACAAAAAAATCAGTCTCTAGATGTACATAGCTGGTAGAGACGCTCCTAAAATGACTCTCGTCTGTAGTTTTAGTTAAAGTTTTGACTCAGGAAGGCGGAAGACAAATACACGCCACACTTTTTAGATTTTATTTATTAAAGAGTTTTAAAAGCATCCTTAATCTTTTTTTTTTTTCTTTTCCTCGACTTATGTACCATTTTTTTTGTAGGTCTGTTGCATTATATCCCAACAAAAAAACATTAAAGTTTGTGGTTAAAATCTGAAAAAAAGGTTGGAGTGGTGTGAATATTTTAGCTGATTGCTGTAACTGATCAATTCTGTCTCATTAACTCAAATGTGTGTTTTCCCACCGTAAATTATTCTTCTCTGTGGTCCCTTCCTTCCCTCCTCATATCCTAAACCAAATGAATTTCCACCACCACGACCAAGATGATGCTTCTGACGTCAGTTCGCTCATAAACATTTAATTGTCTGGCCTGCCGCAGCGCGCTGACCTTTTTTGATAGATGATCTATTTGTTTTCAGGGGTTTTCATAAGGTGGGAGTGAGGGTCCTGCTTATAAACTCCTGATGCA
>JAUZNJ010039243.1:0-10801 GCA_034780135.1 Jordanella pulchra | reverse complement strand
TTCTGTTTTGTCCTTTGCAATTAAAATATTTATGATGAAATGGTAATTGTCTTTGTTAAATTACTTTGGACCTCAAACTGAAAGATACTGCTGATTTAATTTTTGAACATTTCCCTTTATTTCTGAAGATATTCACTCAGTTATGCAAAACATGAAGGGGGGGCAATAATGACGAGCAGGACTGTAATTGTCCTTATGCTCTAATAAAATTACAAAATTTATTTCCAAATCCTCAATAGCTGTGGATGATACAGTATGAACTGTACATTCTGTATTAA
Organism: Jordanella pulchra; assembly: GCA_034780135.1. Lineage (NCBI taxonomy): Eukaryota > Metazoa > Chordata > Actinopteri > Cyprinodontiformes > Cyprinodontidae > Jordanella > Jordanella pulchra. The sequence continues at coordinate 10,523 of JAUZNJ010039243.1, read as the reverse complement.
GTTCAATCACAGCCAGGGATAAAAAAAAACCTACACTGTCATTACTCAAACTAATAAAAGTGTATCCTCTCTTACAGATTTCAGCATTTTTTGCTTTGATACAAAGAAATGTTTGAGAGTTGAAGACTGGTTTAGGATATCTTTAGTAAACACAAAAAATATTTCTCAAATTACAAATGAGAGCACCATAATTAAAGGACCAGTAAAAGCCAAGCAGTGGGACTAAATAGGAAGAGCTGTAAATGCCGCTGTTACACTGTTGCAGAAGTAAAAATAAAAAAATATATATCAACACATTTGCATGATTAAATCACATTTTGTTTCCCCGGTAGGAAAACCCAAAGTTCAATATCTAGGCTACGGAGACAACATCATGTTCTGGATGTCGCCTTCTATGCATGAAAAAAACTGCCAATCTATCTCCGTTGCTCTTACTGCTCCTTTTTAAATCTGTCTGTTTGTACTGTCATAGAACCAGACAGATTGAAGTCCAAGGATGTGAAACACAACATTTCCATTCATCCATCTTCTCCCACTTATTCCGTGCTGGATATGACTGAATCATTGTAAGGGTTGTGATCTCAAAACTCTAAATTCAGTGAATATTGTGAAAAAATGTAAACATAAGAACGTCATGGTCTTATACCCCAATTAGTAAAATTAAGTTAAGGCACATGGAAGGGTTTCACTGGGTTTAAACTGTATTTCAGTTCCTAGGTCTGTTACTCTTTCTGATCACTTCTGGGATAAAAGAGCTGGGAAGTGGTGTGGTCTCTTTAACAATACAATCATTAGGAGAACTGCTGACTTGACAGATGTCCAGAATGTCATTGAATAATTGCAGAGTCTGATGCAAATGTCATCAATAAAAAAAGCTGATTGTAGTGTTACCAAAAATATTCATATAAAATTGAGAGGAAGGAAAACAAGTGATAGGACACGACACAACATGAATAACCAAAGACTTGAAAAGATTGTCGATTGGAATAAACTAAGGTAAGCAACAACCACATCCCACATATCCCACTCATGAACCAGAGGCAATGTCAGGAGGGTCTTACTTGGGCTAAGGAATAAAAGAACTGGACTGCTGCTAAGTAGCTCAATGTCTTCTTTTCATGTTTAAGTACAGTTTGCATTTCATTGTGATAGCAAGGCATCAGAGTCTGGAAGAAGCGGGTCCAATGTGAAATACCTCCTTGTAATACCTCCCAGTGTCAGGAGATGGCACATTTCTAAAAAGACAAGGGCCAAAAAGGGGCAAATAAACGGTGCAACTGCAGGTTAACATATCTATGTATTTTGCATTTATCATTTACAGTTAATATTTTTTACTTCTCTTGCTCAGAGGAACAAGTGCTTCAAGCAGCCAAGTAGTGTATAGCATGGAACATAATTTGCAGGAGCCTGATTTTTTTTTTATATCCTCTTTTTACATGTCTTATGTAACGTTCTAATTTTCAGGTCAATGAATTTTAGGTTTTCATTACCTCTGAGCATAATCATTCATATTTAAAGTAATTAAGGCTTAATATATTTAGCTCTATGGGTATCACTCCTATAAGCAAAATAATACCCAACACTTTCACAATATTAATTTCTTTTGAAGGCAACTTCAAATTAGCAGCAATACTATGACACAATATGTCTGCACTTAAAGCAGATAATAGCACCTTGTCAAATGAAATAAACCTGATCATGTTGATCAAGTTCTTTTTTTGCAGTTCTAAACCTGCCCAAGCAATTTAATAAAAGCACAGTTAGTTTGTTAAACTAGAAATAATTTAATTTAAGGTAGAAATTGCTGTGCTATTGTTTTTTCATTTCCATTAAGGACCAATGGCAAGTCTTCCTTTTAATTTAGTATTATATTTTCCAGTAAATTTCTACAGTAAAAGAAAAACTCAATAACATGCATACAGTTTCTCTGATGTTTTTTTAAGTTCAGTTTCTCTTGCTATTTTTTGCTCAGCATAAAAACCTCAAATACATAAATACATTTAGAAATGATTAATTATCATTTAATGATATATTTGCTGAGACATTTCACATACTTATAAAAGAATTGACATTTCCCAATGCTACTTTGAACATCTGTATTTCTGGCTGCATGTTGCCTTGTGCTAGAGAGCTGACAGTGAGTTTAAGCTCTAAAAGCGGCTTTAAATTTAATCTGGTGGGATTAAAGCTGTTGTGTGCAGATGTGGAGGCTAGATGAAGCTGACTGATTCTCAGTCACTACTTTGTGCTCCTCCCTGTTACACCTCCTGTCCCCCTTGCCCCTTCTAGAACAAGGTATTGATTGAACCTAAAAGATTTTGGGGTAGTGAACCTTTAACACAAACAGTGGGTGCTGATAAAGCTTGAATGCATGACAAGGCCAGTGCAGGGTCACTATTCACTAGACAGGACAGAGGTTAGAAAGGTTTAATTTATGAAAGTAAAAGTTGTATCAAGTCAGCATTCCTACTATTTACTCTCTGGGATATTACCTGGAAGCTCTCCTAACATATTTTCTTAACCTCAGTTGGCAAAAACAACCAACATCAAGCAAAACAATGTTCCTTTTGTGTTGTTTATAACCTTGTGTATTTACTGTAGGGTTTTCCTAATTGGGTTTCAGATCATTTAAAACCACGGATTCACAGTGTTTATCTCTAAAATAAAGAAATATAGTATAATCCAATCATAACTATCTATATGTTGCAAGACATTCAGAAATCAGCACAGTTTCTAAAGCAGAAAATGATCATTTTCAATTTTTTAAAGGCTGATGCAGATACTGATACTTTTTTACATCAGACTTCCATTCAGTTTAATAATACTTTATTAATACCCAAAGGGAGATTCTTACCAATCTGCAATATCAGCTTTTAGTTTTTGTTCCAATTGTTTGAAACCAGTTTTGCTTTTCTTCCTCCATTAAATGATAGAAATTATACAGTGATAGCAACTGTTACACAGGTCTGAATTCAAACAAAACAAACAAATAAATTGTTACAAAAAAAACACAAACAATGGACAAAACAAATGGAGGGAGCGGCATGTATACACCTTACATGATCCTAAAGCATGACTGAAGGCACCAATGAACCAGTGACAGCATGTAGCACATGCATTAGCCGGTACATAAAAAAACGTTTATATTGACTAAAAATACGTATAGTCTACCTCTATTCTAAAGTAGAACTAAAATAAAGAACACAGAGTAAAACTATTATGGTTGTCAATAGCATTGCCATCATTCTTTCTGTATTGTTGCCTGTGTTCCTGCTGAGCTCCAACCAGCTGTCGGCTGATCGGGGAACCAAGGCTTCTCATCCCTGGAGAGTAGGCTGCCTCCCGGGGCTGGAGGGTTCTGGTTCTATCACTTGCTTTTACCACTGAGTGGAAGTTGAAATCAGAAATAATGGAGTCAGATAATAGTTAGTGGTTGTTTGTCTTGGTTCAGAGGTCCAGTTCTGAGATTTACGGTTGAGTTTAATATAAAACTGCATGACGAGGTGGTTTAATTTAACTGAAAAGTCAACCTGGGCAGTGTTTGGAAATGAATCATTTGGTTATCTAACCCTTAATGTAAATGTTTTTCACAGTCCTTCATAAAGCAGAACAAGCCTGACAGAAGAACATGTGGATGTGATAAACCTTTTAAGACTGTGGATTAAAATCCTTGCAAACATCAAGCATTCTGTAAAGGAGAAGCTTTTAATTAAAACATCCTGATTTTAAATACATTTCTATATCCATTTGATGCTTTAACAGCAATTAAATATAAAAATTAAAAATACATTTATTTAGTTTTATTTCAAATTAATATTTGATGAATTTTCACTTTCAAAGGTAACAGATAAAGAGTAGAAGTAACTCAAGAAAATCAAGGGAAGTTATAAGACGTGTAAAGTAGGAGAAGGGACTAAAATAGTTTAACAAGCAACTGAATTATAATTGTTCATAACAAAATTTGATGATGGGAGATCATAAAAATGAATCAAGATCAGTTAACTTATAGGAATAATTAATAGATTAGTCCACCCACTGTTAAAAATATCATGATTTGCAGGTCCAATATGAAGCATGTAAAAAGACATACTTGATTTTTAGTATTCAATATTGAAAAAGCAATTCAGGATTTTGCTGCATTTTTTGTCATTAGTTGAAAGTATAACATGGCTGTGCTAAACAGCTGTTGAACCATAAAGTGATTGTATTCTTTTTAGGAGAACTTTAGTTTTTCCCTTTGTTTCTCATTTCTGATTTTTTGTTTTACCTCTGGTGTTTCAGTGCTGTGCAACTGAAAGTATTTTGGATTGTATTTTTTTGTCCTTTGTGGACTTCTGCATAACCATAGCAAGCATAGCAAGTTGATTGTTTACACCAGGGAGAATCTCAATCTCAAATCAAAAGCTGAAATAATACTGTAACTACTTCCACAAGTAGCAGCTGAGTTAGGAGGCGCCAAAGATGCAGAGCAGGAGCAAAGAGAAGAGAGAGGAGCAGGAAATTCAAGCCATCTCTTCCATCAGTCACTATGGGCTATGGTGAAATCTTAAGGAAACAAGTTAGAAGAATATACAGAAGCAACTTAAGGTCAAGGTAAGAGGGAACAAGGAGACATATAGGAAGAATCTGGAAAAGAATCTGGAAAGCAAGCTTCAGTAGAAGATTAAAGACTTATTATTGAGCTGATCAGTTATTTACAGAGTATGAATTACCAACACCCCGAAGTATAGATAGTGCTCAACAAAGAAGCAGAAGCTTTTGCCAGGAATTTACCCAACTAATTTTATCTTTAAAACAGGCAGGTGGAGGGGATGACATCACCACAGGGAATGGGACAAAAACACGAGAAGCATAAAGCAAGGAGTAAATGTGTTTTACAGTATTGACTACAGCTAAAAAGGGACAAATAACAAGGAGCAGCACTGCAGACAACCAGTAAGGAGAGAGACATATATGTGGTGCACGCAGCAAGCATGTATTCACACCAGTGGAAGAAACGAGTGGAAAATTTAAAATATCTTGGATTATTTATGTTTCAAATCTAGCTTTTACAGGAAAGGTTTATAAACTTTACAACAACAAAATTCAATCTAGCAATCTTCCTTCATATGAAACCTTTTTTTTCCCCACAGAGTCAAATAAAGGTTATATTCATGCAATGATATAACATACTGTTATACAACCTGGTTACACACAACAGCAAGTGCAGAAAAGTCCATCATATTGGTCTTAAAAGAACTCCATCAAAATCTCTAAAAGGATACCAATCCATTTTCATTATTATAAAGCAATAATAAGTAAAAACTATAAAACCTGGATTTTTATCAGTTTCACTGTGGTGTTTGCCTTGATTTTGTGCTTTGAATGGGATGGCCATGTGATAATGAAATAATTTAATTCAGAAAAGAGATATGAGAACAAATAATGGAACAAAAGAGGAGACTGCAGCATGCCTGGCTAGGCTAATCAAATGCTAGCATGGAGAATCGCCAACCAGGAGGACAGTCTTAACTCAGCCAGGCACTCTGGGATTTCCTGCTTCCTTGTTATCTGTTTGTAGTGAATGGAGATGGATTTAATCATTTGTCATGTATATGGTGAAAAGTACGTACAAGTACCAAAAAAGGTACAAAAGTTTGCTAAATAGAAAATGTTAATGTAGGTATTAGTTTAAACTATGTATTAGAAGCTAAACTAGAAGGTATTAAACTATTTCACCACGGTTATGAAAAACATCTTAGTTTTTTAGTTCTACTAATGAATAAACAGATCAAAATACAGATATTCTACAGACTTCTTTTTTTGTGACAGTAGGCTGACAGGAAAGGGGGAGAGACATGCAGGGAAAGGACCACAAGCAGGAATCGAACCTGGGTTGCCAACGTCTAACCCTCAGTACATGCGTCATCGCTAACCACTGCGCCACCCTAACCCTGAAATGCAGTCTATATAAAATCCTAAGGAAATACATCAACTGGGGAAAAAGGAAAGTGAAATAATATTTCAACAGAAGACAAAACAGCCGAGAAATTATGTGAAAACATTTCACCTTATTTTTAATTAGGTGAAAAATGAAAAGTTAGCTACTCAAGGTTATCTGTCACATTGGGGAAGTTGGGTAAGCAAAGAAGCATAATATGCAAGTATTTGGGTTTTTTTTTTCCAGATAAACTTGACTGGCAGAGTTTTCTCTTGTATTTTAGTGCATAAACAAACACATTGCCATCACATGTCACTGCATGTGTGCTGTCAATGAAGCAAAGACTGCAGCACATCTTCTTCTCTTAGAAAAAGACAACAGAAATACAGTTGTTTCAAAAATATAAACTTCATTTGAATTGTTTTATTTATTAAAAACAGTCTCTTTAACGATATAACTTACTGCTTAGTTACTGAGCATCCCGTTACTCCCATTTATATTCTATAACTTTGCATGATGTCTTATTTTTTATTTTCTTTCTATCAACTATGGGCTTTGTGTTGTAAAATTCAGCTAGAATTATGAAAACAGCCTTGTTTCTAAACACTGCATCAGTAAGAATGTCATTAATAATCATGCTTTGGATATTATGTGTGTAAAAATAATAAAACAATACTGGTTAAACCATAAAGCTGTCCTCAGAGTGGATCCCAATAAGGAGCTTTCATAAATGGATGTTCAAAGTCTCTGAACCTTCTTATATTCTACTACAAGCATAGATAAAAGGGCTTGGGAAGTGTTGTTCAAACTCTAGTCCGTAACAAAATAAGAATCAGTTTTCTAGCTAGTAAGGCAATCAAAGATAAAACAATTAGCAGCGTCACTAGATTCCAGTAGGCTAAGAGAAGGCTAATCTGCAGTACAAGGAAAGATCTGAAATAATACTTTAACCAGTGTGTCTCAAATACTGTGTTGTTTTCAGATCGTTTATTTCTTTGCCAAAGTTCCCGAGACACCCACTGTTAGTGGAATATTCCACTGAGGCCAATGAAAGGTGTTTCATGATTTTTTCTATTTAAACACATCTTATCCCATCAGCTCCTGGCGGTTTGCATTAATGGGGCAGATTTAGTCTATAAAATAAGAGAATGGTGTTTTTACGATGGTTTAATTAAAGATAAACTGATGTAAAAGTTATAAGGTTACAAAGAGGAAGGTGTCAGAAAAATGTCGTGGACAAGAACAACAACAAACCATGAAAGATGGAATAAAATCAGTTAAATTGGAACTTATAAGAATTAGTTGCTGCTTCACTACTTGACCAGCTCCCCCTCTTTACCTTGTAATATTTTATACTCTTCATTACACAGGTACAACTAAGGCTCAATGAAACTAAAATAAATCAGATAATGATTATCTAAAACGTAAAAGTCATTGTTGAAATGCTTCTATTATTACCATGACTTTTACAAACATTTTAACAGAAAAAAGTGGCTAAAAGGTTGTTAGTTTCTAATGGTGCAGACGAGCCTCATCGGAACTGATCTTCTAATTCGCTTCATGAGATTTAAATAAAGTATTTTTTTCCATTTCTTACAATAGTCTGAAGTAGGCCAAACAAAGTAAAGGGTGGCTGTTCTGCTTCTGAATCATAAAATCAGCGGTGTCTGAATAACTACCGATATTTTCCCTCCACAGAAAATGGTCGTTGTTGATAGAAGGGCTGAACTTTTATGGAAAAACGTTGCTGCTGGATTCACCAAATCACGTCTCCATTAAGATGGCATCTGCGCCGCAAAAAACACACAATAATATGCCGATGAATGACGGTTCCACTGCCACGCAAGTCTGCACCGATCTCTGCACAGCGCGGCGTGAACATTAAAATAATGATTATATAAAGATATTTGTGATGATGAGATGAAAGCAGCATCAATTCAACCCAGACCGTTTATTTTTAGAGCACCGCAGTTTCATCCGTTTAAGGAGAAAATCCTAAACCTGCGACCAGCGATAAACTGCTGGACATCAGCGGCTTATTTAGAGCCTGAGAGCAGCGATGGATGGAGCTGCTTCTGGATAAATCCAGAGCGTTTATGTTGGGACAGTAGGTGTAGCTACCTGCCTGCAAATGGCGCTGGATGTAAAAATGTCAACAACTCACCGTCTTTGTTAGGATCATCCAGCAGAATGGAGGAAAATCTAATCTATTCAAAAATCAGTTCTTCGCCTCTGAGCTTTTCCCAGATTTAAACAGAAGAAACGGAGAGTTTATTGAACAGCGTCAGAAAAGCAGCGGCTTTAACAAAGCGTTTGGTACCAGGCGCGTCCATCCACTTTACCCTCAGTGCTGCCTGACAGGAGCTGTACTGCCGTGGACTGTGATGGTGGTGTGTGGGCAACCGACTGCTTGCACATTGGTTGTAGTGTGCATTAAGTAACAACATCATAGCAAAAAAGACAACAAATTCAGCGGAGATTAACAGAAAAAAAACATCCAATAAGACAAAACCCAGGGCACAGTCACCAATAGCCTCCCATTTCTTTAAAAAGGAGGCTTGAATTTTCTATTTAATAACACAAATGTGGTTGTGAAAGCAGCCAATGTGAGCAGTGCAGGAAGCAGGTCCCTCCAATCACAGCAGTAAACGCTTATATTCACGGTATGGCTCCATCATCTGTAACCGGGGTCCCTGGGCCACAAACATGCTTTTATTCTCCATTCAGCTTCACTGAGGACTGGAGGGAAGATTATTAAAGGAAAACTGATAGACATTTGAGCATTTACTTAGCATTTAGTTTAGCACCATTGGACAATGATGAAAATAATCAGCCCACAGAAAACTTAATATAAAGTCACAGTGAGCATGAAACTAAAAAAACTGATGCATGAACTATTAGTGGTACTCATCAGTTTCTGTCGTCCCCACAACATTATATCAATGCCAGACAGCTTCAGGACGTGCTCGTTCTGAGAGGACCAGTGGTGAGATCCTGAGCAGGCATCCTGGAGCTCCTGGTGAAAGCTGGTGGGCAGGATGAAGCTAAAGGTGAGGATCTGTCAGAGGGGAGCGTAGAAGCCGCTCAGTGGTATCAGTCTTCCAGGAACTGCCTGCATGCTCTTGCTATATAACACCAGGTGCTATGATGCAACAGGATGAGCAGAGGACCTGCTGCTGCAGCAGTGTTCACCCATGGATCTGAGGATTTCATTTTTACACGGTGCTCTCATTTATCCTGATCAGGTCTGTGTGTCCAACCATCGCTATATTTCCCTGGATTAACACTGACCCACCATCAAACCAGTCATTCAGGCAGCATAACATGTGCTGCACCCTCTTCACATTATTTCACATCAGTCACATGAGCGCAGAGGGAACCTGTTTCCATTTCAGCTCTAACCCTGTCTTCATAAGTCTTGAAGCTCAATTCAGCTTCATGTCTGAGGCGCCAGCTCACAACATGTCATCTAAAGGCACTTTATGGTGAACATTCAGCCACATGGTTGAAAGTTTCTGTCAATGAAAACCAGCTGATCGGATCGAGTCATTGACCTCCTGGATGACCCCCCCCAACTCATGTTTCAATTCCTCTCCAATTTTTGAGTGCAACACATATTAATTTGCTCATGATTGTGACACTATTCTATGAAGCCTTTCATAGTATCACCCCTTCCCATCTAACCAACCCCAGTACACTCTATTGCTGCTTTTCTATGTTCTGTCTTCCAGCTGATGAGATGCTCATGAAGTATGGATGACAGTTTAGGTGTTCTTCTTTTAAATTATCCTTATGTATGAATAAGCGGCTGTAAGTGACTACTGTTCTGTGATATATTGGCAGCCTTGTCAGGGCATATCCTCCTATCCCACAAAAAAAGGACCGTTGGAGATGGGTAGCAGCCTCCCTAAAATCCTGGGAAAACTGTATGGCCTATTGCTGAGCAAGTACAAAGGACTAAAATAAAAACAAAGTATGATCTGTGTCCCTATAGATCAGTGTTTTCATAATGAGCATCTCTAAGCTTCCCTGAATGCATTTGTGTGAAGATGTGTCTATTCAGCACATAAGATGTTCTGCATTCATCCAGACTTTCCTTCCCCCATCACTTTACAAAAGGACAGCCTCTTGACCCCTCCCCCCATCACTAACAAATCCCCCCCACTCGCCACACGGTTTTAAAGAGCAGGTGCGAAGCCAAACTGTCTGGTGGCGTTAAGCAGCAGCATGAAGAATCACACTAAACCTCAAACTGTAGAACCAACAGATTTTCTGTAGATATAATAAATAAAATAGACATAATTATTAGCATAGTATCTATACTTCTAAATGTACTTTAAAGAAAAACTATAAACACATGAGCATTATTGATTAATAAAGGTTTAGGGCAGTGTAATACATTTCATGTAGTAATTATTCTGCCCCTGCCAAGTAGCAAAGAATTTAAGATTTTTCAAGATCCGTAATTTAGCTTTCTTAACAAAAGGCTAATATTTATTTTATTTCTATTTAACACATTTGTTAAAAAAATTAAAAACAGAGATCATGTTTCTCCTATCTTAGCTTCTCTTCATTGGCTTCCTGTTAAATCTAGAATAGAATT
>JAUZNJ010039241.1:0-10801 GCA_034780135.1 Jordanella pulchra | reverse complement strand
AATGTACAGGTCTGTGCACTCTTCGCTACACTGAATAGCATAAACCACATTGTCAGTCTTGTTTCTGGGTGTCTTATGTCTCAGACATAATTTATCCCCCACATACAAAGCACTTTTAGGAACCTTACCCAAAAGATTCACCTCACACCTTCCTTTTTGCCTAGCATGTCTCTAAAGCATAAAACATGATCCATGGCACGTTTTGGGTACATCTGAAACTATATATATAGTAAAATCGATTATTTCTGTTTCCCTCTTCTCCTCCCCTCCACATCAAATTTTTCATGATAGCATTTCAAACACTGATGTGTGACAGAGGTAGGGTTCTGACACATGGTGTGAGCCAAAGGACCTTCGGGTGTGTGCCCGGTTGTTTGCTAGTCCAGGGGCCTTAAAAGGAGCTGCAGTTCAATCCAAATGAATGGGCCCATTATGTAAGTGCTTACAACATCAAAAAATTATGTAAACAGATCTGTTGCTACACAACAATGCTCCCCTTGTCAAAACATAAACAACATTTTACAAATGGCCAAATGCTATCATTGTTGAAATATAATGAAATATGCCCTAGACTTGGGACATGATTTTATATGCACACACTAGGGATTCAGCCCTATTTTACAAAGGCCCCTCTTAAAAATTATTATTCACAGTTTCAGTGAAATCGGTATTTTGATCAGCAACCAGACAAATGAGTTTTAAGTGTTTGGGAAAGAACAACTTTTGGTATCTGGTCTACTTTGTTCATTGCTTTAGGTTATTTGGGGAGGTCCAGCTGTAAACCATCATTGAAGCACAGTACTGTCCTTTCTATTACACACTTTATGCGTCACTAGCTGTTTGAACTTTGTTGGATGTTTTTATTTGGATATGCATCTAAATCATAGACGGTCAAGTAAACAGCTCTAGTGGAGGTAAACAGCCTGAGGGATAGGCTTCCCTCAGGGGCTTTTAGCAGCTGAATTCAAACACAAGTAGACTCTTAAAAAATCAGGGTGCTGATTAAACTTCTCATGCCAGTTTTACAGTTGCCATTATGGCTTCATCTCTAGGCCTACTGTACGTCACCATTTGGAAAGATTCTTTCCCTTAGTTTATACATTAAACTTTGCTTTCCTTCACACTCTTTCTTATTCGAAAACAACTTTCATGTTACCTAATCTGAGTACCAAGGAGAGAAAGAGGGGAAGAGGGCTCGAGACAGGATCAAAGCGGGATAGATTCTCCGAAATGAATAGTGCTCGAGGATGTTGCTTTAACCTTTGTCCAAAGCACCGTGCTCAGGGACCTCCCTGTTTGTTTTAACGGCTCAGAGTTGGGAAGGGTCCCTCCAGCACAGTGGAAGGAATCCAGACTAATGAGACATATTCAATGAAGTTGAGCGGGTGTTTTGTATCAAAAGAAGTCAGTTGTCTACAAGCTGCTTCCTCCTCTTTCATAAACATAATATATAATATTAATGTGCTTTTGTGGTCGGCTGAATATTTTTGCTCTCAGTCATCATCAGGGGGTTTGATCACTTACGCTGTCACATGTTCAATGGTCTTCTATTTGAAGAAGAGATCAGAAGTTTGTTCATGCTGTGACTAACCACAACTACATTTAATTAGGATTTATTTGTTTTGGGCCCATCCACTTCACAGGGACTGGGAGGCTATCAATAACTTTTCCTTGCCACTCCTTGTATTAATCAAAATTCGCAAGAGAAATGTGGAAGTGTTTGAGAATGCTGTTGTCTATTACAGAATAATGAATCTGAAAGCAGCTCTACTTTTATTTTGCTGCCAATAGATTGTGATGATACTGGGGAGCTTTGGTGTGACCCCACTGTTGTCATCAAGATTATCTGTGTCAGAACACACAAGCTGATGTTTCACACATATAGCAGCACTCTGTGGACAAACTCTGGTGAAGTTTTTCTCATCATCTGGTTGACCTAATGCTTTGAATCTGTGTTGTACAATCACATTAAATGTGTATACGTTTTCAATGACTCATTGAATGAAAGTTTGCAATATTTCATCTGCCTTTGACTGGGTCAATATTTTAAGCTTTGAAGGATTGTACACTTGCAGGATATGCTAGTCATAATGAATACGTTCCCACATGTGTAGTTTTCACTTGAATTTAAACTTTTTTTGTCATGTTTCTTACGAATAAACTTTGCTAATAAGAATAAACTTTTGATAAAAATGTTTTATATCAGACACGCATAATAGCTGACCTCCTTGGAGTATAAAAATGAGGATTTAATCACTGAGAACCAGAGGAAGGCTTAAAGATGACAGAATAAACAGTTGGTCTGAATAGCAATTTAAAAATACAAACATCTCTCCTTGTGGCAGAATAAATTGGCCTCTCTAACTCAGTTGTCTCCCTTTAAAATGCAATAGGACATATTGAAACCCTTACTTTGTTCTCCTTTTAACTAATAATCAGCCCCTCTATGCTGGGCCTCCTTCTCTCCTACAACGACTTCCCCTGCCTACCCACTGCTGCACTGCAGCACTCTGTGTGGGAATAATGAGGTTTCCTGGATTCTGGAAAAAAGTGTTTTCAAGGTCTGGAAAAGTGTGGAAAATATTTGGATTTCTAGACATAATTTTCCTACACGTCTATCTAAAGGGTTTGTTACTAAGTCTGCTGATCGAGCCAGAATTTATGGTCTTCTGTATATCCAGCATTGGGTCCCTTCTTTTGGAATACTTTTCAGCTCATTTGTAGATATGGTCCCACCTGGTGCAGATCAATATTCACTCATTCTGACTTTCACAGCATCACTGCTCTAGAGATATAGTTGTAATGTTTTCCTTTCAGGATTCCACAATGGTGTATGTATGCATAAAAAATGCACTTTTAGTAGTTAGCATCTCAAAAATCAAGCCCACTGATGTCACAGCAAAATAGCATTACTGTGTTTTGCTAATGAAGGGAGGCTGTAGTTATAGGTGTGGGTGAAAGTGATGTGGGTAATCCCAACATCCAAAATCAGGTTTCAGATGTAAAAAAGGTCCAGCATTCATATAATTCATCCTCCTAACAAAAGAATCCAAAGACATAGGCTAAGATTTTGAATAATTTAAAGCTTTCACTGGAGTAGTATCTGACAAGACCATTGATGATCAACTAATTCTATTAAATATGCATTGATAGTAAAAGGTTCGCCAATCATCGGCATTGTCTCTTTAATTTCCTTTCTCTTATCTCTGCGCTTGAGGATACTCTTCATGCCTGTGGTGATCGCCCTGGTGACTCTGGATTCCTTCTGCCAGACAATTCATTGACTTAGTCTTGTGTAAATTTGCTTGAGTGGGAAACGATTTATAAGTTATTACTTGTTTCTGGCATTCAATTCCATGGATTTAGTTCACACCGGTTGGATTTATATGTTTGCCATGCCTCATAAAATCTCTAAATAGGTACCTTTTCTTGTCTGTCATTTAATCAAATCTTCATTGACAAAGACTCTCGACTTTCACATTGTTCATTTGAGTTTTGACATTGCACTGTGTTCACAGATTGAATTTCAATTCCAACCAGTTTCAATTTGCCTACTTATCTCAGAGGTTAGAGAGGGTGTATGGTGAGGGGCTGGGGAAATAACTCACTGAGGTCCCACACTCTTCCGAAAACAGCAAAACAAGCCCCACATCAAGGGAGCTTTGAGAAGGAAATGAGCAACAAAAGAAAAACACACAGCAGGAGCCAGAGAAGCCACAAATCCAAATTATTAGTATTCTTTTTTAAAGAAACCCAAGAACTTACAGTGGATTAGAAGAAGGCTTCGGGAGAAAACAACGTAGTAGGTAGATGGTTTGTTCTTCTCTTTATTTTAATATGTGAGAAAAAAAGGCAAATTTAGTAGAGGTAGAGGTTATTTAAAGACAGAAATCTGAATGGAAACATCAGTTTGGCAGCAAAAATGGAAATGGTGCTTTAGCTGTAGCTAAAAAAAGCATCCTTACTCAGAGTTTTTTCATTTCATTTTTGTTTTCTTTTATCTAAATGCAAGCTACACTGAAACAAAGCATTGTTTTAAAACTGGACACTCAAGCTAAAATGCCCAAGCTTGAAGCAAATACTGCTCAAATGGCCATAGCATTACCCAGTGAGAAAATGAAAAAGCTGAAACACAATGCAAGTAATGCAATGCAGAAAGAGAGCTTCATGTGGTTGTAAATAATAGTCTGGAGTTGTTTCAACAATAACAGCGCTCTGAAACCAGAGCCATATTAACAAACCTCTAGATTCCCCCTCACTGAAAGGATGTTTTTCTCTCTAGTCCGTTGGGAAACACTGTTGTAGTGATGGGATAAGTTGTCACATTTAGCCAGTTGTGTACAACGTGGAGGTCCATCTTGCTTCAATTAAAAGCTCCAAGTCGTATGGTTTTGATTAGAGGTCCTGGCAAACCCAAGGTGATTCCTTTCTTAATGAAAACCACCAGAGAGGTTCAGCAGTGCTAAAAAACTGGTTAACAAAGAATAATAGTAGAGCAGAGAAGGTATCATGCTCTCATCCTTCTTTCTTTGGCCTTTCCTTCCTTCTGGCCTTTATAGTTTACATGCCAGATGGACAGACCTAACAATAATGTGGGTGGTTAAGAAAGGGGCTGAATGGTTCATGAAATGCATCCATCTCCTTCTAACACTTTTTATCCACTTCATTCCCACAGATTTCCCCTACATTCCCTCCTATTTCATTCACCTTGCTACTCTCCATCTCTTTAAGCTTTATGTGGGTTTCTACGAAGCCACTCTGTCTCACCAGAAGCAGACTTCTGCTTCTGCTAAGGAGGCCAGAAGATTTGATCCAGAACATTGCTCTGTTTTGGGGAGATTTTACACTAAACCATGGGTTTCCTTCTTTGGCCACATGGTCACCTCATTCTCAATCAAGAGACCAATGGTATTTGTTTTTTCCCATCCCACTCCATTTTATCTGGTGACCTTGTCATACCGTAAGTTCAAATTCCTGAAGGACCATTACCACAAATACTGAATTTAAACTGTTGGGGTAGTTGCACACATTATGACTGACAAAGACTCTCAGTGAAGAGGGTCTTCAGCAAGAAGGGATGTAAAGTATAACTGACAGCCAGTGACAGGATAATGTATGGCCCTCAAGGTTCATATACGTCACAGTATACTCCAGGAGCCACAAGTCTTTCTTTAACACTGTGTTTTGGGCTCTGTAAAGGTCATGGAAATGTGTTGCAGAACAAGAGTGGAGAGATGTGTGTGGAGCCAAAGGCAGACGGAAAGTTTGGTTGGGAAAAGATGCACACCGCAGCGTCGTCTCTTAGCATTGGGCGTTTCTCAGAATGTGGTCTGTTCTGATCTAATGAGCGATTCAGTCAATGACGCAGCCATCCTTTCTTTCATCTCGTCATCTCTTTTATTCTTTTTATCTTTGATTGTCTCTTAGCCCTTTATCTCTGTAATCAGGTCGTCCATAGGGCGGCATGTCTGTGTCTCACCGCCCTCCACCTCAAAGCTCAAAGGAGAGGAAGCCAAGAGAAAACAGGACAGTAAAATATGATGATGAAAAACACACAGATGGGCAACATCTGATAAAGAAAAAAGTATTGAGGATGCATAATGCAGTTTGGACACAAACAGAAAAGCTATCTCATCATCGGTGATTATATTTCAAAAGCAAAAAAAGGGAATACTTTACTATAGTCTAAAAATTATAACACCATACAGAAAACGCATGCATGCATGCATGTATGCATATCATCTATCTGTCCGTCCGTCCATCCGTCTGTCCATCCGCCCGCCAGCCCGTCGATAGATATTTTGCAGAACCAGCTTTGCAACTGCAATTTAAGCTCCAATGTAGTGTATTTCTTAAAGCTTTGCACATTTACAAATTGAAATATTTGGCCAATTTCTCTTGAAAATATCAGGGCAGTCAGACTGGATTGTAAGCATGTCCTGCTGCTGCCATGACTTTTTTTCAACATAGAAATTGTTTGTCAGGGAATGATACCATATGTTTTGCATGTTGTCCAATAAGTTGAATCTTGGTTCCAGCATCCCAGAGAACCTTATTCCACAGGGTTATTAAGCCTCAAAATAATCAATATTTCTGGCTTTTTATTTTACACTCTGCAGTTCTGGCAAGAACACATTTGTTGAGTACTACTTCCTTTCAACAAAATCTCTCACCTGGATGTTCTATAACTTTACTTTAATGTTTTCTTCAACTTTATCCCTGTGTTTCTTACTCTTCAGATGTTCTTTGTTCATCAGTGTTCTATAATAACGATCTAAGACAGCTACAAACAGCTGTATTTACACTAAGTTCCAGTTCTATTTAGCTTTAATCTTTTGATTAATAGGAGAGAGGAAGTCAATTAGATTCGCTATTATATAAGAATATAAGTGCAAATGGAGCTAAATAAATTTACACATTTATGATTTATTGTTTGAAAACAATTATCATTGTCTTCCACATTGAAGTACTTGATTGCTTTGCTTTATAACACAAGTGGTCATAAATACAGAAGATTTTAGGTTGTTATATGACAACCATTGAAAAACAACACTGTTACCACTAGTAATAGTATATAATGATTTTTTTTTTAACTGTATGGAAAAGTATTCTGGGCATATACATTTTGTTGAAGTTTATCCCAAAGCCTCTTATACTTAACTTAATTAGATGGCACTCCTTACAGAGGATGACCACATGGCAGTAGACAGGTTGGAATTTTTTGGGTTTATGAATGTGGTATATAAATAATTGTCTTGATCATCACAATCCTCAGGAACACTGCATAATTTTTTTTTGAGTTTTCAAAGTTTTTAAACTAGTGGCTTGTTTTTTCAGACAGTAGGTCGGCAGGAAAGGGGGTATGAGAGAAGGAGAGACATGCGGGAAAGGACCATAAGCTGGATTCGAACCCGGGTAGCCCGCGTCAAGGACTAAGGCCTCCGTACATGGGTCATGCGCGCTAACCACTGCGATGCCTACACACCCAACACTGCATAACTTTTGACCCACGTATTAGTTTTTTCATTACTGATTTTTCAGATAATTATACAGCACTTTGCAGGTATGATGCTCTTGATGCTGCTCTTCTCAAAAACTTGTCTTTGTTACTTGAAAGAATTCTAATTCTGCCAGTCCAAAGTGGTCTGCTATCAAAACCAAAAACATGGAGATTGACCATTTAATTTTGCAATAGTTCAGTGAGGCTAAAGGCCAAAAAGTGTTGTTATCCTGGGTGTTCCAGCTCTGATGCCCCTAGTGGTCAAACGTTCCAAAAATTTAAATCCAAATCTTAAGATTTGGATTTAAATCAATTACTTTTTAATCTATTTATTTAGCTTAAATTCAGAGCACATGTTTATCTCATGGCACTTTACAGAGACAATTCAATCAGATCACACAGTAATATTGTCTAAAAATGTGTAAACAAAACCCATTTGATTATAGGCAATGACTTTGCAGGATATGCGCCTCCTGGATGACCATTCGGCGACAGTAAAAACACCTTTGCAATCTGTTGACTGTACAACAACTCCCCACACTCTTAAACAAAAAGATTGGGCAGTTAAAACCCATTGATATTAAAGACATTCCATTATATTTATATGCATTTGTATGGCCTACTGTATATTTCTTTTATTTCCTTCAGTTATGAAACAAAACCTACCTTAATGAATTAAATATGAAAAAAACACTTTCTGTTTTTTGCTGGTTGTATAGAGCAGACAGCTGTTAGTAAGCAAGTTGGTTATTACAATGTGAGAAGCTTTTTTGAGGCTGTTAACCTCTGCTGTCTAGTGGTTAAATCCCTCAAGCCACAAATTCAATTTTGAGACATCTCTGCAAGTCACCTCTTAAATCAAGTTACTGAGACAAATTATCCAAAACTCAGCCCCTTTAACAAAACAGATGAAGCTGTCAGAAGTGCAGAAATATTTATGAATGGTTATAAAATTTTTAATAAGTTATAGGACAGAGGCCAAAAGAGTTTGTTTTCACATCAAATGAAATATGCCTGCTGACATCTTACTGGTACCCAAGTATTATAGTCTTCTGTCTTTTGCCAAAACCATACAGTGATTTTAAACTATTAGGTTTTATTACAACGAATGTGAGATAAGTGGTGTTCTTTTCCTATAACACAAAGACTCAGTATTTTGAGAGCTTTTCCAAAAACTATTTGATCATTTTGTTTTTACAGGGATATTTTAAATGGACTTGTGGGAAGTAGTTAAGGTCTGGTCTGCAATAGATAGAGATCAACATGCACAGCTTGATGCTTTGAGTTTGAGAAGACAGAAAGGTTTTGTGGCTGGAGAGCACAACTAATTACTCCTCAGAATAGAGCTTGCAGGGGTCAGCTAGCAACGTATTATCGAAGCAGCATCTCCGGTTGACAACAGTTTTTTGCTATCAACAGGCAAGGCCTAAATCCGAATATTTCCAAGAGGTTGAATAAATATTGAGGGCAAAATTCTGACACCCTATTGACCAAAATATGTTTAATATAGAAAGTGCTTTAGCTCAAAATGTATATTCCTTCATGACCATAAAAATGTGCTGGCAACTTCCAGCAGGAAAGTGTGCCATGTCACAATATTCAAGTCAACATAAACTGTTTTCAGGCAGAGGACAATGTTTTGGATGTTGAGTTCTGGTTTACAACCTTCTTGGGGTTTGGGGACAAACTTTGAGGGTTTCTTAAGAAGACAAATGACATATGACTGGTGAACCACAAAGAATTTCTGAATCCATCCAGGTAGGTTTGGAAAAATCCTTCTTTGACAGTTACACATTGGTCCAGAGGAATGCGCAGGGTTAGATCTGTGAGAGCAGAGACAGGCAGATTAATCAAAGGGGCAAACCAGAGTTCAAGAGCAGGTCCAAAGTCAGAGCCAGGTGATTAGAGATCCAGAGACAATCCAGGCAAGTTTCCAAGAGCAGAGTCAGGGCACAGAAAACATGTCAGATATCTAAAAACTCACTATGACAGGTTTGATAGAGTTCAGGTAGGCTCAGAGAATCAGGAGGCAGAATCAGGTACAGGAATACTGGATAAAACCCCCTGTTGACTCATAATAATCTGGCACTAGTGACTGGTCTGAAAGCTGGCTATGTAGCCAGGTGAGCAGGTAAATCTGATAGAAGCTAATAGGAAATTGGGCGGAGCTGTAAGGTAGACTGAATAATAAATCAAAACGGCACTACTGCCAAGAATCATTACACTCTATGATTGTCTTCATTACAAAAATATATACATATAGATAAGGAGACAGGATCAGAACCTTGGCCAAAAGTCTGTTTAAACTCCTTAATAAACCCCTGAAAAGTTAATCCAAAGTAAGGGTAGTTGTTTAAACACTCTGCTGGAGAGTAATCCTAATATATTGAAAATCCTGGTTTCATTGAAGGGAAACTCATGACTGGAAAAATTAAAAACTAGTGAGAACTGCCAAACAAAATCCCAGCATCTGCCTATTTCACCTGAATAGCTTTATGTTGGAGTAACGGAACAACTTTGAGCTTCTGGAGCTGGAGGAGGTGTAACGAACCAGACTGAGGACCCAGTATTCAGACACCAATGATAACTAAAAGCTCTTCAACGGATTTTTTTAATATATTCATTATCCACCCCGGTAGGGGTGGTAAATATGGTATTTAATAAACTCTTATTTGGAGTGTCATATATTGTTTATAAACACACGCCTTACCGGCTGTGTGTTAGAACAATAACTGAAAGTGTGAATTGAGCTCAAATCATGGTCCAACATAAAACTGCACATATATAGAATATATTCACCACAACTTCCGTTCAAAACATAAGAGTTTATACACAAAAATCATTCAGCGCCAAGTAAAAAATATTTCAGTGTAACACTTTTGACTAAACTATTGAAACACAACTAAGGTTCAAGCTTTTAGTTTTCTCCAGTAGTTTACATTTTAGCATGGCAGGCTCACAGTAGAGGGGGGTTCCTTTGTCCCATTGTGCCTCACATCAAGGGAAGCTCTCTCCAAACTACAAGGGTTCCTGAAACTCAAAGAGATGTTGCACACTGTCTGTTTTGCAGCTGTTCACTTCTGAAATGTCAACCACCATAACTTAGCTTCAAGTCCTTCAGGTCTCTCCTGCCTGGTTTTCACGTTGGTCTCTCTTCCAATGTGAGCCTCATGGGGTAGCTTCACAAAGGAGTTAAAGTTCTATTTTTCCTGGTCTTTTGTGCCTTCATACAGTGGGGGATGCAGCAAGGCACACCTCTATGGGATGTGTCCTTTGGAGTCAGCTTTGGTTGAGGGCTGCAGAAGAGGGATTCCAGAAAAGTCCAGAGCAGCACTGTGAGGCCATCTGCACCTTCTACCCCAGTGAAAATGCTTAAGGCGAAACATGGATGTTCGTCCTCTATGTCCAAAATTTACCATTGGGTCGATGACATAAGTAAGGCAGAACAGAATCTACAAGGCATAGGCAAGATCAAAATCAGGCAAGCAAGCAAGGAAGGAGTGCTAGGCATTTACTCATAATGGCTTTCAAATATCTGTCAGTTTGTAAGCAGGAGAGCAATATATTGTCATGATGGGTTTGAACTGCTCAGCCCACATGCAGGAACACCACGACGGGAGAGAATAATCAGAAGCAAACGTTTATTTAGAGAACTTAAGGCGACTAGAGCGCCCGAGTGACGGGATCCAGGAAGCACTGGCTGGTGCAGAGATTGCAATCACTTAGGGAGGAAAACAGGATGGTGAGTTCAAGCTCTGTGGGATTGGAGAGCACTGGCTGGAATTGAGCGGGTTCCTTACA